>VUQS01067893.1:0-21309 GCA_015108495.1 Heterochromis multidens | reverse complement strand
AATCCAAACTGGGAGCTGGTTCCACAGAAGAGGGGCCTGAAAGCTGAAGGCTCTGCCTCCCATTCTACTTTTAAATATCCTAGGAACCACAAGTAAGCCAGCAGTCTGAGAGCGAAGTGCTCTATTGGGGTGATATAGTACTATGAGGTCTTTAAGATAAGATGAGGCCTGATTATTCAAGACCTTGTATGTAAGGAGAATGATTTTAAATTCAATTCTGGATTTAACAGGGAGCCAATGAAGAGAAGCCAATATGGGAGAAATATGCTCTCTCTTTCTAGTCCCTGTCAGTACTCTTGCTGCAGCATTTTGGATCATTTGAAGGTTTTTCTGGGAGTTTTTAGGACAGCCTGATAATAATGAATTACAGTAATCCAGCCTAGAAGTAATAAATACATGAACTAATTTTTCAGCGTCACTCTGAGACAGGATGTTTCTAATTTTAGCGATATTGCGCAAATGCATCACCTCACCTCAGCCTCTTCAGAGGTGCTGCTTAGGGACTGATTGGGGTCCCAGACCAGAACAAATTTTAAACCATGGAAGGGGCGATGTAAAAAGTTTTTAATGACAGTAGGGGAGACCTGACCTCCCTAAGGGAATGCCCAGAAATGGGCACACCCAACTGTGAGGAGACCCCATAGTAGACCCATAACCTGTTGGAGAGATTATATATCCCATCCTGCCTGGGAACGCCTTAGGATGTCCCAGGAGGAACTGGAAAGTGTGGCATCTAGAATATCCTGCTTAGCCTGCTGCTGCTGCCACAACCCAACTTTGGATAAGCAAAAGATGATGGGTGGATAGATCAGTCGATTGATGAAAACTTTTTTCATGCCATTAACTCATGATAAACAGCTCATACAAAGGGCTACTGCAGCAGTACAGTTATTTGATTTGACCAACTGTAAAAGCTGAATATACAAAATTTTATTCACACTGAAAATGTTTTAAGATGTGTTAAGCCCAAAAAAAATCAGAGAAATTAAAAAAAAAATTTATGTTTGAATTGTAAGGAATTTAAAGGTATTTAGATAGATTATATTTTAAATAATACAGTGGATTACAGCATTTCAAGCACTTCATACATTTTGACATTTTAAAGTCACACATCATAATGTTGCCTTTTTTTATTTTAAACAATTAAATGACTCCTACAGAGGCCAATAACTAGAAATATATGCATTGTGTTGGCAGGTTTTCAATTGAGCTCATGTTCCTGCGGGTAAGTTAATGAATTCATAGGCTCAGTTATCAGTCTGAGCCTCAAGGTGAATATCAAACACTTAGATACATATCACATGAACAGACTTATGATCAGAATTTTGTTAAACTCTTCTCTTCTTTCTGTAAAGACAAAGTAAAATTGCATATGTTTGAACGTTAAGTTTGAAATTCAGTGCCAACAGTGACTAAATGACAGCCATTTAGCAATGATTTATGGTTTGTGGCCGCACTCCACAGCTGCCTCTTAAACCCGTCACTCATCCCAGTTTCTCATGTCACGTAAACCATTTTCACTATAAATTCTCTGCTCTTACTCAATCGCACTCATGTTCAGATTTTGAGACTGTTCAAAAGTGAACACAATGTGCTCAGGTTCATGCCAAACTATAACAGTTTCCTGCAGTAGGTCGAGCAGTTAGCAGTACATGTGACTGCTGATGCCTATTTAATGCGAATCACACTACAACAACACGCTCGATCCTGCTTGCTGGGTTTCAGTTTTTACATGTTTCATGCATAGAGGTATGACATACCAAGGGTGACCTTGGGATGTGGTCATGCCAGTTGTTCAGACACCCTTTCTTTGACCTCCAAACTGCTGGGACTCACATTCAATAGTGGCACATAACATTAAGAACCACTTGGGGGTGTGGGGTATCATGGGAAATCAGAAAGTTACATCATAAAACTACTGCATGAAAAAATGACCTGGAAAATGTTCACTGTTTTGTGTAGTGCCCTGTCGCAACACATGAACAGCGGTTCTTCATAAGCATTTTGTACTGAACAACTGTTTCGCATAATAGTGGGAAAAATATTACGGTCCTACTTACAGGTTCTTTGCCTAACCTTTAAGTGGGGCCTAACCTTCAGTTGTTAAGACAAGTTAAGTCAAGTGCAATCGCATGCAGGTTAGCATTGTCAAAACAGTGCTGTGACATGCAAAAAAAACCCCAAACTTTAGGTTACATGTGTAACCCCAGTTCTCAGAGTAGCATGAGTGAGATGTCTCACTATGGGATGCGCCTCCCTTTATATTCCTCAAGAGTATTTACCTCATTTACGCCAATCCTGATTGGCTGAACCACCCACCCATCATTATTCAAGATAAGCACCTCTTCTTGCTCCTTCTCAGCAAGAAGAGGTGTCTGGTGAGATATCTCTCTCATGCTACTCTGAGTACCAGGGTTACGCAAGTAACCTAAAGTCACCAGCAATTAGCAAGTAGCCCCCTTATCCAAGTGAAGATCCAGAGCTGAGTACTGCTTGGGCTACACTTGGAGCAGAGACGTCCAGTATGTAGAACTGGACAAAAGTGAGGAGTGCAGACCAGTTTGCTACTGCATAGAGGCAGGGAGAGTGTTGTCAAGATAGTTCACATACATTTGTACTGTTTAATTTTTGCGCTGTTGTAAATTGAACAGCTACTGACAGACCAGTATATATTTGAGTATCACAGTAATGACATTAACGGTTCAATGCCAGATCCACACTGCATTACAGCTACTATTGTAAAAACCACTTCTTTCCTTTGCTTTGTACTATTACAATTTATTGTTGGATAAAAACAGTGTTGTTTAACATAAATTACTACAAGGGATCACCTTAGCTGGTGAAGTAAATTGGAAAGATATTCAACTAGAATTTTTATTTTGCTAGCACTAGCTGTAACTTAGCTATGCTACACAAGCAATAACCTTCTGGGCTGAAAAATTAAGCAACAGCAAGCCAATCCCCATAAACTCCCATGGTAAAATACTCAACTTTATGTGATTAAAAAGCATCTTTCTAGCCTCTTACAAAAAACTGTTTTAGCCTCAATGAGTAGTATCCCCTTTCATAATTGCTGTGTGGTGCGTGTTTTTTCTAATTCATTTGGATACTGGAGTTAGGGACAAATAATATGGCTTGCTATATGGTACAGCGATCCAAGAAGTTTGTACTTCAGTTTTAGCAAATAAAATTTTAGTATTTTATAAATTGCTAACTGGCAGGGATCCGTGTCTGTGCATTACAATTATACAGTTTATGAATGCATCTTACTAACTAAGCTTGGTATTGTTAGCTGATAACTTGGCACTCCTCCCTCTTATCCAAATATGCTCACTTCTGTCTCTAAAAACCAACATGTTGGCAGCCAAAAAGCTAATAATGAGGCTTCAAAATGCTGTGTCCAAAACCAACAGGTGATGTCATGGTGGCTACATCCATCTTTTAAATACAGTCTGTAATGCTGTATGAATTTGGTGGTGATTAGTTTGTAACATTAGCTGATGAAGTAATTTTTACAATACCAAGATAATAAACCAGCCAAGCAACATTTGCAATCATTAGCCAAAAGAAAGGCAGCACAGGGTCAGTTTTGGCACCAAAACCAAACAAAGGCCCCTCTTTGAATCAAATGTCCTGCTAATATTATGCATAGTTTTGGTCCAACTTTGGTCACATTGACGTCTGGCCATGTGCTGTGACAGACTGAACCTTATTTTTTGTGGTGTCTGTTTTAAGTTTCTCACAGACAATCCTAAACTGCATCTATATGGAAACTTGTTTTTGCCACTGAAAAAAAAATTGCTGTCCGTAAATGAAAATTTCAGGTTAGTGTCTTGAAATTTTGACTTAATAACTCAAAATTTAAAGTTACTAAGAAGTTTCAGCCAGTAAGTCAAAAGTTTGAGATGCCTAACTCAACATTTTGAGACAATAACCTGAAATTTCGACTTAGCTCTTCCTTATTTTGTTTTTGTACCTACCTCTGTACAAATCCAGCTGTCTCTGCCTTCATCCAGTCTTTATGCTAAGTTAAGCTACCTGACTGACTTTAGATCTATATTTAATATGTAGACAACTTCCTAATCTAATGTCTATGTCATGTCTAGCTGTTCCTTTCTTAAATAATAGACAAAGACTGTTTTGCAGCAGATAATACTAGCAGCTATGTGTTGTGAAATACCTTTTGCACACACCCTGTTGTCACTCTGTCAGTCACCAGCATCTTGTGTAATTTCAGAAGTTGCCAAAGGCTTTTTGTTTTAATGAGAGGTAATTTGATGTGCCTCAGTGGGAAAAGCACAGGTGTAATGAATTCATGATTCCTGAATTTTATTTGGCTGCTTTCTCTCTCTCAAATCTTGATACAACACAGCACACAACACAGTTATTAGTAGCGGCTGTGCTTTGACAAGTCAAATTGACTGTTCCTTTCTTGTATTGCAGTTCTCAGTATTTACAGCCTTCCTCCTGCCTGTTTCTCCCTTCAGTTAAGTTTGCCAAAGCCTGTTTGACTGGCTTATCTGTACAGTCTACTCAGTTCCTCCATCATACATAACATTACTTTTTTAGCATGTGCTGAAACTCTCAGTGGAAACACAGTCTGCCATGCAGTCCAAAAAGTTGTGAAAGTCAAACTTGTGTTTTTGTATATACTAAAGTAGATCTGTTTTAGCTCTCGTATGCACAGACGAATAAGAGCACAGAGGGTACTTTAAGCATAGATTATATTTTATATTGTAGCTGAAGCCCATGGAACAAAAACTGAAACCTAAGAGATGCTGAAATCCTGTATAGAGATCATTTTTGGTCAATTCATCACTTCAGGCGACCCAGTCCCATGTGACTGTGAAGTTTTTTAATATTTTCCCAAACTTTTGTGCTTGTAAAGAAGATAGGAAAGATTAAAATCAGAAGAAAAACATGCAGGGACAAAGGGGGGAAAAAGAGAATCTATTTGTTTCAAAAAAGTCATTTTCACTTACTGCGAAGTGTCGGCCACAGATGCTTCAAATACCCTTCTTCATATTCTGCATAGCTCCCTTCTTACAGACTCACTGACAAGCTACGGAGTTATAGTCCAACCTCCTTAGACACACACAGATGCACACACCCCATACACACATACTAAGCTCCTCACCCTTACATTTCACAGTTTCATAAGTAATTGCATTTAAGAGTGACAGACCAACTGCACACAGGTGAGAATGCAGAATAAGGATAAACTAAATATTCATATTAAATACCAGTTAACTGTCGTTTCTGAGATGTTTTCTATCCACCACTAGCTGTAGCTGAAGTGCTGCTGTCGCTCTGTGAAGGGAGGATGTGTAACCACATTCTGGACAGGTGTGTAGACTGCAGTAGCTTCTGGGTCTGGAAAAAAACAAAGCCAATGAGGAGGTGCCTTAAACGTGCTTTCATTTTAAAAGCCATGGAGGCTACAAACAGCCTTCTGACCTTATAGAAGTCTATTGGAAACCAGTCCTCAGCCCTGACTTCTGTAAACACTTTTCTGATGAGTTTATGGGCTGAATGCAACTTAAGATTTAGAGCTTGAAAAAAAAAAAAGCTTTTAATAAGCTTTTTTATTTTCATTAAAGAGCTATCAGTTTAGTCTTTTATTAAGTTGACAAGGCAGCATGAGATATCAATAATTGTCTGTTTAGCATTGGTTTACTGAAATCTCTCCTATAAGACAACCTCACCTTTTAAATATTGACATATACTGCTTTATCATCTTTAAGGATTAAAGCATTATTTTACTGTATATCCATCACAGAAATCATTCACATCTATTAATAACAAAGACATGCTGCCTTACTTTGTAATGTAGCCTGTCCTCTTGCTCATGCAGTGACCTGGTGACACTGCCTTCCTGCAGCTTTCTTCTGCAGAATGCCAGGAGGAAGGAGTGGGCTGAGGCTGACTCTTTTATCTCCTTTTATAAATCGGGCTTTTTGAGCTTACATTGTGCCGTTTGTGCATGAGGCCTGTCCCAACTCCAAAACAATTCAAAGAAACAGTTTGTTGGTCTGCCTCTTTTTGACAAAGCAGCTCTTTCAGCCTGAGTCTGAGTGCAGGAAGTCCTGTTCTCTTAATTCAGTTCACTTCAGCAAATCTTAATTGGCACAAACAGACAAAACAAAAAGGTTTAAAAATAAAAAATGTTGTCAGCTTTCTGACATTAACAACCCGCATCTGAGTTAATCAACTTCATCCTTTTTCTTTTCTTTTTTTTGATCACAGTTTTCATCTAGTGTAATTTAACCCCATGACAGCAGCAAAAAATGCCTGTCATAGTTTATTTGATTATATTATCGGCAATCAATTGCACATCCAGCAGACATGGGGAAACATTATCACTCAGTTGTTTGTGTCATTTTTTTTGTCCACCTGAACACTGTAACTCCAATATTCGCTCTCTTCCAGCTCTGTTTTTGGTTTTTACCTCCATCTGGCTCTTTAAATGCTCCATTATGCCCATCAGCTAGTTGCTGACTTTGTCTGTATGCAGCCCAGATAGGTAGTATACACTTTTTCTTTGTTTTTTTTCTTTTCTTTTCTTCTTTTTTGTAGAAAACCAGTTTTTTTTTGCCTGCATGTAATATTGTTGACAACAGTGAGAAGGAACCAAAACCTTAAAGTTAGTTATTGTTCATCTCTGGCTCCCTCACAGTGTGTCTTTTGTCCCGTCTTCCTCCCCTCACCCCCAACCGAAAGCGGCAGACGGCTGTCCCTCCCTGAGTCTGGTTCTGCTGGAGGTTTCTTCCCATTAAAAGGGAGTTTTTTCTTTCCACTGTCACCAAGTGCATGCTCATAAGGGGATCATCTGGATGATTGTTTTCTCTGTATTATTCTAGGGTCTTTGCTGTACAATATAAAGCACCTTGAAGCAACTGTTGTCGTGATTTGGCGCTATATAAATAAAACTGAATTGAATTTAATTGAACTAAAGTATAACTCTACTTAAGTTGTTATTAAATGCAGATAAATCCAAATCCATGCTATTTTTTAAATGGCAAACAGTTAATCTTCCTAAGATCAAAACTGCTCAAAGGTCTGATTGATCTATCTATCTATCTAAGATTATTTCTTTGTTGTAACAGTGCTTCTTGGCAATAAATCTTATACTGTTGGAAAGCCTGTTTATTTCCCCTTAAATGGTGCCATATTTGTAATGAAAATGCATTTGTGGGTTGAGCATCAGAGTTGAATATGTGGGTTGCACCCACGAAAAACTTGTCAAATCTTCTCTGCCAATGCCAAACAGCTTATTCTGCTGTTGACTCTTGTTTTGAGCTTCTGGTACCCAACGTGCTGACAATCAGGTGCCTGATTGGCACCTAATTAGTGGGAGACCCTGGTGGACTGATCCTGACTACCGAGGCTGGCAATTGGAACATGTCCATAAGTGCACGTGGCACCAGGACACCCCAGGTCACAGGTCAATGATCGATTTTGTAATCGTATCATCAGATCTGCGGCCATATGTTTTGGACACTCGGGTGAAGAGAGGAGCTGATCTGTCAACTGATTACCACCTATTAGTTAGTTGGGTCAGGTGGTGGAGGAGGACACTGGACAGACCTGGCGCACCTAAATGTATAGTGAGGGTGTGCTGGGGGCGCCTGGCAGAGGCCCCGGTCCACGAGATCTTCAACTCCCACCTCCGGCAGAGCTTCGACAGCATTCCGAGGGAGGCTGGGGACATTGAGTCCGAATGGACCATGTTCAGCACCTCGATTCCTGAGGCTGCTGCACTGAGCTGCGGCTCCAAGGTGGTTGGTGCCTGTTGTGGTGGTAACCTCCAAACCAGATGGTGGACACCAGAGGTGAAGGGAGCCATCAAGCTGAAGAAGGAGTCCTATTGGGCTTGGTTAGCCTGTGGGACTTCGGAAGCAGCTGATGGGTACCGGCAGGCCATCTGGAACGCGGCTCGGGCACATACATATGCAAAAAACATCATCAGTATGGCCCCGGCTCTCGTAGTATTTTACAAACGTTTGTCCCCAGAGTCAGAGGAGAATTGGGGAAAAGGGCGTTTAAATATGCTGCCTGTTTTTTCTTGTGAGAGTCAGAAAATATTACTCTTGATCAGTGTGGCTGCTCTTAGAGTTGAACTTGAATTCATTAGTAATTGCACCTTTTTTGTTCTTAATGTTATTTTTGCATATTATTTAGATGTTGTGTTCACTTGTATTCACTTATACTATAATGATTATTACTGTTGCAATCTTTGTAGCCCTTTTGGCCAGGACACTGTTTAAAAAAATATTTCTGAAACCCTTTTGAGTAGTCATGTGATCCACTGGCAATAAAATATATTGATTACAGCTGCTTTAAGCTCTAACCATGAAATATGTTCAGAGCAGCATATTTTTGAGATACCAACAAAGGAAATGTTATAAAAAAATTTAAAAGTAGCCTCTTATTAACTCTTACTAACCACAGACTTGGCTTGGAGGAAGAAATAAACATCCTGTATATTCAGTTCACTTCTTAAAAGTATAGAGCTCATTGCAGCTCCTGAAACAGCCAGCAGGTGTCTCTCTTTCTCTACTTTCATGTATAAATTAAACACTGGTTCCTTTGCATGACGAGAAATGTGTTCAAGTTTAGCATAGATAGATAGATAGATAGATAGAGAGATAGATAGATAGATAGATAAAATAATAATAGTAATAATAAAATAAAATAAAAATGAAGTTAGTTAAAGAAGAGTAAAAGTAAGACTGACACTGTGCAAGAGAGTAGCACAAATTGCATTAATAAATAATATGTATACTATAAATCTAAGAAAACAGCTGCAAGAAAGTATAAGAGTCTGTTCACCTGTCACAGAAAGAAGAGTTATTGTACAGAACAGTAGGAATGATTTTCTGAAGCATTCTTTATGGCAGCTGGGTTGAATCAGTCTGAGGGAGAAGGAGCTCTCCTGCCTCAGTAGTGTGGAGTGGATCGGGTGTGATGGGTTGTCCATGATGGAGAGCAGTTTGTTCAGTGACCTCCTGTCCTTCACTGACTCAAACGCCTCCAAATTCTGGCCAGTGATGGTTCCAACCTTGTGAATCAAAATAATGATCCTGCTGGCATCTCTGGCACTGATGCTGCTCCCCCAGCAGACAACAGCAAAGTAGATGGCACTTGCTACCACAGACTGGTAGAAGATCTCCAACATCTTGCTGCACACATTAAAGGATCTGAGCTTCCTTAGAAAGTAGAGTCTGCTCATCTTCTTGTACACGGCATCACTGTTGGTCCTCCAGTCCAGTCTGTCATTCAGGTGAACCGTTTCCACCTCCTCACCCATGATGTTAATGGGCTTAGTCGCAGTTTTTTTTCCTCCTTGAAGTCCACCACCATCTCTTTTGTCTTGCTGACATTCAGAAGGAGGTGATTTCTGCCGGACCACTCCACAAAGCTCCTGAGAAAGTGTTGGCTTTATTATAATTCATTAAACTTTACTAACATTTATTAGCAACAATCTTTAAGGAATTATTCAAACATTTTCAGTTTGCATACAGTAAGTGATTTGCAAATGTAAAAGAAAGATACTAGTGTATTGATCACACAAAAGCCATACAAATACAACAGAATACAATCCAGGTTGTAATTTTAAACATTATATTCAGACTTCTGGTTAACTTCTATTTTATAATTCATATGTCAGCCTGGGAACACCCCTTCTTGCCTCCGTGTGGCTCTCCTCCCTCTCCTCATCCCTCTATCCTTCACCACTCTGAGCTTCAGACCTCCTCAGAGAACATCCAAGACACATCAGTGCACTACAGGCCTGGCAGATGTGGAATCACCTCTTCGTGGCTCACTTGCATAGAAGGATTTAAAGCCCTTATTTGATAAAGTTTTGGAGAATGAGGGTGAGCCAAGTGTTGCAGCTGTCCACTTTACTGGTAGGACTCCACCATGTCTGGTGTGCACCTCCACTAGGTCAGGTCCCTGTGTCTCAGGTGAGGATGCTCTCACTGGGTCTGGCTCACCTGCAGGAGGGGGTGGAAGAGAACGTGGAGCGATTGGAGCAGCAGAGAGAGATGGTGGCAGCAGAGATGGATGGAGCTGCAAAGAGTCTGGAGAACCTTCGTAAGGAGAGTATACAAGCAGGACGAACTCACAAACAGGTGAGGGAGATTTGAATAACTTTCAAAGCAAATCAGACAGCCAAGAGTGCAAACTTTGCCCAGAAATCTGCAGCATTTTGTTCAGATTATATATTTTGGATGTTTTAGGGCTATAACCAACAGGATTTGAAGAAAATAGTTCACTTGGTCTCTCTGTTTTGTTTGACAAGCACTCTGAAACCTAAAGATATTCAGTTTATTATCACAATATAATGAAAACCTAACAATCTTTAAAAATGAGAAGTCAGAACTATGGAGTATTTGATTAAAAATAACTTCATACTAACAATAGCTGCTAATTTATTGTAATTTAAATCCACAAATTGCTTAATCAGCTAATCACTAATTATTATATTTGCTCTTTCCTCTTTATGCTGAGTAAAATATAACCCTGGATCAGGCAGCTTTGTTAAGCTGTAAGTGTTTGTAAAATTATAGGTAACCGCCTTCTACTTTTTATCTGCTTAAATCTTATATTCCTTGTCCCTTCTAGATAAGTTTAAGCCCATAGCTATGTATTTTCTTTGGTGGATTAGGCTGGTTTAGATTCAATGTCCACCTCTCTAGGTGAGGAAAGACCTGCAGATACAGAGTGCCAGGAGGGACAGGCAATGGAGGACAGTCAAAGACCTGCAGAAGGAGACAGAGGCTCTGGAGACTGAACAGACATCCATGCAACGCCGCATGAACCGGCTCCTCCAGAGCGTGAAGAGCCTGACTGAGGCAAGGTTAGGGGGTCGGGCTTACATTGGCATCAGCTCCATGAAGGTGAGTAAAAACCATCAAGTTAACCAATAAATAATCAAGAATCAGGAAGAGACCAAATGAGACCAAGTCATGACACTTAAACAGAATAAAACTTCCACAAAGTGCTGCTACAGCGCACCATGCTGTTTGAATACTATCAGCTGTTGTACCATTTCATTAGAACTAAAAGTCCTGGACCAGAAGTAGAGGGTGTGCCCTGATTGAATCACAGCTAGATGAAGATGTTGGGTCAAAAAATCTGGAGCCAAAATGATAAACTTTGTCTAGCTGGTCACTTGTGGTTTCTGCTTCTTAGATCTTATTAAAAAAGTAAAAACACTCAAAAAATCTCTGTAGAAAAGCAGAGTTTATTGCAAAGCAGTTTATTGAGCTTCTACAAAAAGCAAACGAGTACTGATATGCTGGTTACAATATGAATCATCTCTCACATGGCAAACATATCGGGCACAACTCGGCTTTTCCACTGTGTTCAGCATGGCAACGCCACAACACTCCCTCATCTCAGTTGGGTACTGCCAGTATGTTCTGCATGCTTCCCATTATGTTCTGCCCACTGACTGTATGACAGCCTCCCTTCAAGGCCAGTCTACTGTGCTGGAGCGAGCATGTAATGCATACAACATAGAGGCACGGCTTCTCAGGTGACACAGAGCTCAATTCTTAAGGCACTGTGTTACACAGAGTTCACTCACTAAGGCACACAATAACAGGAGTTTTCCACACAGGTTACATGTAGCATATTAAGAGAACTTTCAATCACATAGAGTGAGATTACATCTAGTAACTGAGCAGTAGCTTAGATGCATTTATAAGTGAAGTTCAGAGATTTTCTTCTTGCCCTTTCATACCTTTGCTGTGTTGCAGGTTCTTGTCGATAAACAGGCTCGGCGGCTCGCCAGTCTGACCTCAGAGGTTTCTGCCCGAGACAGAATGATCAACAGATGCCTGCAGCACATTGAACACTTGGAGAAACAGCTGTCTTCAGGTTTAATGCTTACACTTTTCACATAATGAATTTGATTCTTTCTTCTCTACTTTTTCAAATAATATTTTACATGTCTTGTGCATCCATCTGGTCTAATTTGTCACATTTACATTAAATATGTCAAGATTTACTTGATAGATAGCATCAAAGTTTTGCACAGACATCCATTGTCCCTGGATGATGCACCATATTGACCTTTGTGATCCCCAGACTACTGAATATTTCCACAACCACTGGATCAATTGCTGAGCAATTTGACACAGATGCTGATGGTTTATTGCTTGTGGCTGTAGATGTACTTTATGATTAGTGCTTACTGGCTATTTTTGAGCTCAACAGCGTAACATGGCTGACTATCTTGTCTGTCACTTTAAATGTGTCTCTGTATTTTCACTTGGTTTTGCTTGGTCTGCCCTTCTCCTTTCCATCCAGTGTAAATAACTGTGAAAGTCCTACACTGGCTGCGTTGTGTTATTCATTAAAAATGCTCAGAGAGAAGTTTCTCTTCATGTCCGGCCTGTCTTTGTGTGTTTGTTTTAGGCGCCTAAAAGCCTCCCAGCAGCGCAGAGGGCGGACGTTCACCCTGACTGTGTCCGATGAGCACAGCTGCATCAACATTGTGACTCTGACTAACTTACAGACTGAGAGTGATGCTGTAAAACTGACAAAGCAAACAGCTCTGACATTCAGCCATGTTAGACGTCAGTGCCACTTTAAACTTCTGCTCCATTACATCTCACAGGGACATGTTGTATTTTTTACAACATAGAGCAAATATTTTCCAAAAAAAAACCAAAAAAAACAATAAAAAGTCTCAATTTCAACACTTGAAATGTTGTCTTTGTAGCAATTACAATGAAATAAAGGGTTTAAATTATTTGCAAATCAACGCATTGATTTTTTATTTACACATTACACTGTTTGCTAACTTTTTAGGAACTTGAACTACTTTTGTTGGGATTTTACATTTTAAAAATTACCTATAAAGATTTGTTAAAGATCGAACCAATTTATTAATTTATTTACCAATTTTTGAGTTTTGGCACCTATAAAAAGCTGTTTGTGTTCTTCATCAGGTTTTAGATGTCTTTGAATAATCAAAATCATCTCATGACCCCTCAGACTTATCTGGGGATCTTTTAGGGGGGCCGGACCCACTGTCTGGGCACCACTGACTATACTAGCTAATGCTACTTAAAGTTATTAAAAAAATAACTCCACCTTAAGCATTAAGGTGCTTTAAAGCAGGACTTTTACTCCTAATAGAGCATTTTTACATTTTATTTACATTTCGCCTGTGTCAAAAATGTTGTGGAGGTGTGCTGTCCTCAGCAAGATCTGCCTGTTTCTAAAGGTTTAAAAATACTACTTGACTTGTTCCTGAGTCATCATGCTGTGGCTCTGACTTTCACAATATTGTGGTGAGAGCGAAATGACTCGCGAAGATACACCTCACACACATAGATACACCTAAATAAATAGGAGCGTAGTGTAAAAAATTTTTGAGACCTAAGAATTGAAAAGTCAAACTTAAACTTTGTCATGTTTTTAGATGTTATTCAACTTACAAGTTACATGAACCATAAAAAGACACAGACATTAAAAGACTGTGTCTATGCCAAGTAAATATAGTATATTAAGCTAAGAATATATTCTGGGATTCAGCAACTAGGTCACACAGCTCTGTTATACTGTAAGTAATGGTAAAAACACTGTATTGTTTGTCAGAGCGATTTCTCTTAATGTTGGAATGAAATTTGTTAGAAATTGCACCTGTTTTGATCTTGATCTTATATTGCAAATTATCTGGATGTTGGCTTTATTTGTTTGGAGTGTGTAACAGTTGTATTTATGTGTTTGTGTTTGACTGGGTCACTCTTGAAAAAGAGATTTTTAATCTCAGTAAGACATACACTGCCTGGCTTAAAAAAGCAGACTTAACTAAGCAAACGAGTAAGAGCCTTCCATTGGATAATTACTGCAGCGATGAACATGTTTTGGCTGCAACAGGTTATTTAACTCTAACTAGTGCAGCGAGTAGCTTCTCACTTCTCAAACAGCCATGCTGGAAAGCAAATCCTGTGGTTGTGGTAAAGATGATGTTTCTGAAGGGTCAAATTATTGGTCTGCATCAAGCCAAGAAAACAGCTGAGATTACTGAAGCTACTGAAACTGGGTTAAGAACTCTCCAACGCATTATTAAAACCTGGAAGGATAGTGGTCAACCATCAAACTGTAAAAAATCAACAGTAGAACTCACGGCTGTGTTTAATAGTGAAAGTGTCATGATCCCCAAAGTTTTGAGTTGGGTGGGTTCTTGATTTCTTGTTTATGTTATTCTGGTACTTTTGTGCCTTTAGTTCTTTGCTAAGGATGGTTACAGGTTTGTTAGTTCCCTTTTGTGATCCCATCTGCTCCGCCAGTCCTGTCCCCATGGTTGTCTTTCTGTGTCAGGTTTGTATGTTTGAGTCTCTGTGCAAGTTATTTCCTGTTTTATTTTGATAGTGTGCCTTGTATTGAGTTTAACGTCCCTTGTCTTGTTATTCCTGATTTGTTCCCACTGTGTTTCCCGCCTTTTTTCTTTTAGCCTCATTACCCTGTATATACACTGTCTGAGTCTCCCCTAGCCTTTTGTCTCCTTCCCCTGTGTTTCATGACATTTTTTTAAATTTGGATTTCCCTTCTCTGCAAATGTTTGACTTTCTGTATTCCTTTGACTTATGGCATTAAATCGGTCTCATCTGTCTGCCATGCTCTGCATTTGGGTCCACATCCTCCCTGCCACACAGCCGTACAGTAAGCGCATTTCCACATGCGCAATGTGAAGAGAAATCAAAGAATTGGGACTAAACAGCTGTGTAGGCTTAAGAAAACCACTTCTCGGCGAGGCTAATCAAAAAAAGGATTCAATTACCCTGTTCAAGAGTGATGGGTGCATCATTCCTAGTGCCTACCGTCCAAGCCTACGGGCGCAGTGTTATGATCTGGGGTTGCTTCAGTTGGTCAGGTCTAGATTCACTAACATTATGTGCCCAAAATATTAGCTCAGCTGACTACCTGAGTACACTGAAAGATCAGTGGAATGGGTTTTTCCAAGTTGGCAATGCCAGGATTCACTGGGTTCAAACTGTGAAAGTGTGGATTGGCCACCACAGAGTCCAGACCTTAACCCCACTGAGAATCTTTGGGATGTGCTTGAGGAGACTTCACAAAGCGGTTCAGCTCTCCCATCATCAGTGCAAGATTGTAACATTGCATAAGCTTAAAAAAACAATGCCAAAGCAATAGCATGCTGTTATCAAAGCTAAAGGTGGTCTAGTGCAGTGCATTTTTTAAACAAAAGTTATTGAAGTGTATTGTGTATAGTATTACACAACACTGCATAACCATTACATACAGTAACCTTGACATGTCCTGGACACCCTGATGAAGACTGGTTTTTGCCAATATTGCTCACAGAACAGGCTTAAAGTGTAATTTCACCTGAAAACAAAGTGCCTCAGCAGATTTCTGTGGTTATACTTACACCACATAATATACAGCAAGACTTCCTGGATTTTGTTTTATGTTTACTTGCTTCTACCTCAGGCTCAAGATTTCCTTTTTAGATAACATGAAGCACTGGAGAAAAAAAAATCTTACATGAATATTTTAAACATTTTTCATAAAACGGGGGGCCAATAGAGACAAGAAAAAACAGTTCCCTGTGCTTCAGCAGTGAAAGCAAGAACTAATATTACTGTATATCTGATGCATTTCTAATTTATATTACATATTTTAAGCCAAAAGCAGTTTTACTGTTGATTAAGCTGCTGATTAAATGACCGATTGCTTGAGTCAAATCAAACTTAAAGCCAGCAGCAAACCAGCAGCTGTGCAGCCTCACAGCTGAATGGCAGGCAAATGTGACGAAGGTTGTGTGCTCAATCTTGGAGGACTGAGCTGATTTCTGATGGCCTCTAGTCCATTGTCTTGACGTCAGAGGAGCAGACAATCTGTCCCCTCTGGCGTTCCCAAAGAAACTTCAGACAAGCCAACCTCTGGCCTACTTAGAGGACAAAGGGGAGACAGAGGAAGGGCTACAGAGGAGAAAAAAAAGAGGAAAACAAACAGAAAGAGAGAGTGAGAGATAGAGAACTGCTTTTGGGAGTAAACAATAACAATGTAAAATCAGTATGAAAAATGAGGAAGGAGCGAGAACAAAGGAAAATTTGACAAACAACAAACAAGTTCAGATAAATATCATTAATAGCAATGTGCCAGAGCTGCAACTGCAACCCCTAGAAGACACATAGAACCTCCTAAACAAAGAAACACTGACATCGGTGCTCTTGAGGTGTATCTGAGAAGTCACTTTTATGTCAGAATGTAGAAAACTTCCCCTTCCCTGCTCTATGGTCACTCAGAGGAAACACCCTGTTGTGGAAATGTACTCATACTTTGTACTATTCCACTAAAAGCCTTAATTAAAATGAATTTAAATTTAAATTTTTTTAAGGGAACTGCTGACTGCTGACTAAGAGCCAAATTTTACTTTAGGAGACATGAATTCATATGATTCATAAACTATCTGGAATTTACCAGCACTAACATAATCTTATGCACGCATGAACAATGCATACATGAATGCAAAACATAAGGTTACTCAATCGTTACAGTTAGTTCTACGTTTATGGGAGGGGAAGGGCTAAAAACCTGAACAGAAGTGAGTGTGTTTTCTGCAGAATCACACTGATGCAATCATGATAAACTAAGATGAACTTCTTCATCATGTTTGTGGCCTTTCAGATGAGGTGGCTTATTGACACCAGTGATTAAATGATTAATGGCAGAAGATTATTAAACATATACACAGAGAATGTAGTAAGACTAACTGTCTCATAAGAATATTCAGAAGTAGATGAAATTACTTTTAAGGCAAAGAAGTGCCTGTACACCTCAGACTGGTTGCTGAAAATTAAAAATAAGAAGACTAATAGTAATAATAAAACATCACAACTTTCTTCCAGTTTGTACATAATACAAAATGATGGTGTTTACTTAGTAGTATGAATGCCACACATTACAGGAAGTTAAAGCACAACATATTTGGCTCATGCTGTGCTCAGGTTATCTGTGTCTGTTTCCTTCAAAATCCCCCCCGATGGTGTGTGATATGTTAAATTAGGAACCATGGCAAATATAAAGTAAATTAATACTTCCATCAAACAAAACAGTATAGGTGGAAGTTGGTGCTTTTGACTTGGTGTTCCCTGTGGCCCATATACAGCATAAAAGATAGCCGTATCCATTGGTTTTGGGCTCTGCATTTTGAAGTCTGGCTCTAAAAAGCTTCCATGTTGGCATTTCATAATTCTAAGGCATAGAAGCAATTGGTTTACTGAGCTAACATACAACTGAGGCCTCCTCCATGAGCTGTCAGACATACGAATTTCCCTTTGGGATCAATAAAGTTCTTCTTCTTCTTCTTCTTCTTCTTCTAACTATAATTATGTCCAAAAAAGAAAGTTTTCTAAGTTAACTAAGTACACTTTATGATTCAGTAGCTTGTAGAACCACCTTTAGCAGCAATAACTTGAAGTAATGGTTTTCTGTATGACTTTCTCAAACTTCACATCATTGCAGAGGAATTTTGACCCACTTTTCTTTACGTTGCTTCAGTTCATTGAGGTTTGCAGGCATTCATTTGTCTGGCCTTTGACTGGACCATTGCAACACCTTGATTTTCTTTTTAAGCCATTCTGTTGTAGATTTGCTGCTGTGCTTGGGATCATTGTCCTGTTGCATGACCCAGTTCTGGCTAAGCTTTA
Source organism: Heterochromis multidens (assembly GCA_015108495.1). Lineage (NCBI taxonomy): Eukaryota > Metazoa > Chordata > Actinopteri > Cichliformes > Cichlidae > Heterochromis > Heterochromis multidens. The sequence goes on along the minus strand of VUQS01067893.1, from coordinate 3,610 downwards.
CCTGTCAGATAGATGGCCATTTGACTCTAGAATACTTTATTGTACAGAGTCATGGTTGACTCAATGACCGCAAGGTGCCTAGGTCCTGTTGCTGCAAAACAAGCCCAAATTATCACCCCTCCACCACCGTGCTTGACACTTGGTATGAGGTGTTTGTGCTGATATGCTGTGTTTGGTTTTGACCACATGTATCGCTGTGAATTATGACCAAACACCTCCGCTTTGGTCTTGTCTGTCTAAAGGACATTGGTCCAGAAGTCTTGTGGTTTGCAAACCTAAGCCGTGCTGCCATGTTCTTTTTAGAGAGAAGAGGCTTTCTCCTGGCAACCCTTCCAAACAAGTCATATTTGTTCAGTCTTTTTCTAATTGTGCTGTCGTAAACTTTGACATTTAACAATTTAACTGAGGCCTGAAGAGGCTGAGATGTAGCTCTTGAGTTTTTTACAGTTTCTCTGAGCCTTGCACAGTCTGACCTTGGGATGAATTTGCTGGGACTTCCACTCCTGGGAAGATTGTGGCATTGTGTTAACACATACCTGAATGCTCCAGACCAGCAAACTGCCCACATTCTGGTGGTCGCACTTGCTAATGATCAATTAATCAAGTCAATTTGCTTAATGGAACCTGGCTGCTGCTTACCTTCTTTCTGTAAATCCTGTGGAAGCAGGAAGAGTGTACTTGGTTTAGGACTGCACAGAGTCCCGTGAAAACTTTCCTTTTCACATGACCGTACATGCATATTTTGGAGTATATTTATTATTTACTTGTCTACCTGTTTAATTGTTTACATATTCGCCTTTCAAAACAGTTATAATAATGTGTTGAATCTACCTCTGTGGTTTACCCACATTTAAGACCTAAGAGCTTCTAACTTCTGAATAGTTTTGATCACAAGGGCATCAGAACAAGTAAGCTGTGTGTGGTGGTGTTGATGAAGTGGGACAAGGGTAAAGGTGCTGCTAAGACAGTCCATCTTGCTGTTTCTTGTGTTTGCATTTTTGAAACAAGTAGCTCAGTAGGTTAAAGTGAAATTGTGGTTGAAATTAGGCAAAATTCAAAACTGTATCAGCCTGAAAAGGCGACTTATCTCCATTCATTTTTCAACCTAATTTAGACATTAAGGGACACTTTTTAAGGCCACTGGTTGACCAGATTTACCTATGGATATTTGGTGTCTGGTGGTGTGGTAACAGCTACTCTGTGACATGTGACTTGTTCTGAAAAGCCAAAAAAGTTCTTCATGTGTTTGAAGTTCTTGAAGAAGAGGGAGGTGGCTTTACCGACAACAGAGAGGAAACAAAGGCGGAGAGAGCGGGTCACCTAGATGGAAATCAGACTGTGGACACTGTGGTTTCAGATGCTGTAGTTGCAGAACAAACACTGCCTCACAGTAAGAAGGTTCAGGGTTCATGTCTGCTCACTCGGGCCTTTCTGTGTGGAGTTTACATGTTCCCCTGGTTCCTCCTGAAGTCCAAAAACATGCCTGTTAGGTAATTTAGTGATTCTAAATTAGTAGATAGTAGATAAGGTGCCGTATGAATGTATGGGTTTTGAGTGATCAAACCTTTATAAAACCCTTGTAAAATGTAAAATATTATTCCAGAAAGTACCTAGGAATAATGGATTTCCGATAAAGGTAGTCAGGTTTTAAACAAGTATACACGTATCTCAAATATGTGCTTCTTAAGTACAGTTCTTGATCCTTGTGGCATGCCATTTCCTGTGTCTTTCCCCTCATTTTCTGTCAAATAACTTCTGTCCTTTTTCAAATTTTATGTCTGAATAAAATCCCCTCCCGAGCTGTTATATTATAACTACAACACGTGCTGCTCAGCATCCATGAACTAGTTTTCTATCATCACTGTAAACATTATTTCTGTGAACAAAGTCGTCATTGTTAAAAACTGCCATGCATGATATGTATTGATATATATTTTCAAGACTTTTTCCCATACTGATAATTTAATAACTTGCACTTTTAAACTTTTAACAACGACAGCTCAGAGTGACTCATGTAAGTGCTGGGAAATAATACAACAGGTAGGTGGAGAGGCAGACAGAGAGAGAGGGAGAGAAAGAGAGGAAGTGGTGAGGATGCTCTACAGTTGCTGCAGCACTTTGCTCCTCATTTCACAACAGTCAGCCTAAGAGTTGATATCACACAGTGTTTGACTGTCACTGGTGTTTCCCAGACTCCTGCTAACCAATTTCTTCACAGCACCATGCTTATCAAGGTCAGTGAGAATCTGTTCTTCTTTCTCTCTGTCCACTTTGTGATTAAGGGGTCACGGGGCCAAGTTTTACTTCTGAATCTGTGTCATCTTAGCTGTGAATATGTCATTGTTTTATCCTGTGCGGGCCATTCGTGTGCCTCTTTAGAGGGAAGACGTGCTGACGATGGTATCACAAGAGGAAATCAGCTCCACTTCCTTTCAGTCAGAGAAAAAAACTGAATGTGCCACAATAAGCTGGAGAGGAGTTGCCATCGTTTACATGCATGCAAAAGAGCTGCTGTGTGCGTGTTGTGCGAGGAGGGTGCAGGTTTAAATATTCACATGAACTCACTGAGTTAAAAATAGGCCTTCACAGAAAGCACCCAGCTAAAGATAAGGAGCGTTAATTCAGTACTCATAGTGTAAAAACTGCCTTCATAAAAAGGATTAATGTTGAAACAGTTCTAAAGAGGGGTTCATTCAGCGGTGTGGTCAGTTTGGAGGATGTTAGCAATGTTGCTGAAGTTTGTTGCATCATAATGAAATGTGTTTCTTGTTTGTAGTCTAGACTACATTAAAATGAAGGACTGTGGGCTCCCCTGAGGGTGGAATATGTAATATTTTCTCAATTTTTAGAGACAATACATTACTATACCTAAAGAGCCACCTCTATTCAAGCAAGCAGGTCATATTTAGTTATACAATATAGTGACCCCTAACCCTTTTCACAGACAACAGTCAGAAAGTGCTTTATAACCCAATACGTGGCATATAAATGAAGGAACTAAAAGAAACACAACTTTTAAACAAAGGAAAGAAACAACACTAAAATGTACAAACATTAAAAGAACGATGGAATGAAAAGAAATTTAATGAATACAACAAAAAAATCAAGCGCACATTAAATAAAAGTGGAGTTAAAGCAAGAGTTCAGTATTAAAAGGGGACAACACACAATCCAGACCTGGACCTGCACCTTTACATAATCTATGGCAAACTTTTAAATTAATCCATAGAATCAGTTCTTAAGGATGCTGTCAGAGCGGGTCAGACCCTGAAGCCTGAAAAGCTGTCACACTTACATGTTTCAGATCATCAAACAAATTTTCATATTAGACAAAGATAACCTGAGTAAATACAAAATGCAGTTTTTAAAATGATGATTTCATTTATTAAAGGAAAAAGGTTATCCAAACCTACCTGGCCCTGTGTGAAAAAGTAATTGCCCCCTCTTGCTAAATCATCAATTAACTGTAATTAACCACATTTTTTGTAAAGCTGAGTTCAGTTTCACTGCCACACCCAGGCCTGATTACTGCCAGACCTGCTGAATCAAGAAATCACTTAAACAGAACCTGTCTGACAAAGTGAAGCAGGCTAAAAGATCTCATAACACA
>VUQS01067892.1:0-15951 GCA_015108495.1 Heterochromis multidens | reverse complement strand
TGAGATTTGATTTTCACCCAGGTGTCATCCACGTACCTGAACCAATGACTTGGTGGTGTTCCAGAATAGGATAACAAAGCCCTCTTTTCCACTTCCTCCATATACAAATTGGCCACAATAGGAGAAACTGGGGAGCCCATGGCGCACCCATGTTTCTGCCTGTAGTACTGGCCCTTGTATGTGAAATACGTGGACTGAAGGCACAGTTCCAAGAGCAGACATACTTGGCCATTGATCAATGGTCATGACAATTTGCATACCATTGATCATGAAACTGACCAAATGGCCCATTGTTAGTCAGTGGTGCTGGTTTCTGTCATTATGCAAATGTACTGTTTATAAGGCTGGGGAAGTCTGCAGTCAGCTGAGACTGAAGAAGTTACCAGTTGGTAAACGAAACGTTTCTCCCACTAAAAAACGCCACGTCCAGATGAACAGATTCAACTTTTTGGGATTCTTTTACCTGGATTATTGAGCATGCATTAAGAGATATAGCGGCATTGTTTCCCACCAATCCCACCAATTATGTTGCTGTTTAGAAAGAACAACAAGCATCTGAAGACTTCCTGTGCTGGAAACCCAAATGGTTTAAGTTTGATAAAACCTTAGGATTCAACTCACTCAAAATATTTTTAAAAAGTTATTTCAGCTTAATTGTTTGGGTCAGTAGAAATTTATCACAATACACAACCACTTTAATTTACGTTTGACACTGAACTCAAAATCAAATCGGTTTGAGTGCAATATCATGGTGAACATCATGCACATGCGCGCATGCACATTCGTCACCAAGTCCATGGAGACGTTCACTGTGTTTGCTCCACTCGCCTTGGATTAGATATGCAGAGAAAAGTTTGTGGCATATTTCGAAGTTACAAAGGGAGGAGATTTTCTTTTTCTTTTAAAAAATAAGCGTTGGACTGCCTGTGAAGAAGTACCTGCATCCATCTTTTATACTGTCTGTGGCCACACAGTATGCATTATGGTGGCTGAAGAGTGTTACTTTAACCAAGTGCAACAACCCTACCCCCACTATCAGCTGTGGACTATATACTACTTGTGAAGAGCTGTTTCCTCTGGTGCAATGAACATTCAGTAACATTTCTGTGCATCTGGTGTTTACTCCTAACCTTTAAGATACACATCAGTGAAATAGACAGATGAAGTCATTTTAAGTGATTTGACAACAACTTAATATGTGCAATGAAAAGTTACCAAAAAATATTAAACCTCATAACAAAGAGAGATACAGAGAGAGAAGTGAGCAGGAAAAGCATTGTCCTTTCAGTGGTGTCAGCTTAGTTTGACCACAGCTTGCAGTTAAGTTAAAAAAAAAACAAAACAAAACAAAAACTTGCAGTTCAAAAACAGCTGTTGGCGTAGGTGTGAAATTGCTGACTCCTCCAAGCACCTTTTTAGCAATTGTTGCATTACTGCTGACACATGGTATAATAAACACTGAACAGCACAGAATTTAACTGAACTTAGTTGTAAACTGTCACAATGCTAGATACAATTTTTGGAGTCACAATCAGACCAATATACAATCTAAATATTGGATCTATGCATTCCCTGGTCAAAAGTCTAAGTATTACTGTTCAACTAAAAGTTTGAATGTGTTCTTGTTGAATGAACAGTATTACACTTTGCAATACTCTTTACACTATGTTTATAAGGTTATTATGGATCATTGTGGATCAAATCAATATGTGATCCCAATATTGGATTTTTCATGTTACGACTATAGTATCAGTATGATACTTTGACTCAGAATATAGGTGATATCATGTGTTCATCCACTCAGAAGTGATGGCTACAAATTTCACTTCGCTCTTGCACTGTTTTTGAAAAACTGTTATTTATATTTCTAGTGTTGCTGTTAGGTATTAAGTTTGTTTCCAAAGAGTCCATAAAGTGCTTCTGCTTTATGGAAGTGATTAGGGCTGGGCTATATCCAAATTTTGCCACACTTACACAGATGTAGATGCGTTTGCAGTTGTGCACTTATTAGAGCATTGTGTTCAGAGTTTTTATGTGATCTATCAAGGGTTAGGGGTGATGTTAAAATTATATTTGGCCAATTGCTCAACCCTGCTATGTCCCAAGATTTCACACTCATGGTGAGATCATTTTTAAGGCCCTTGCACTGTTTGAAAGATGCATTCCTATTTGCTAAACAATTTAAATTACATCTGTTTAAATGGCAAATTGCATTTAATTGTGTGTTATGCGCTGTGAGTTATAATTACTTGACATGAAGCTTATGCGTAAGTTCAATAAGGAAGATCTGTAATCACACATCTGTCTGCTTCCCGGGTGTTTGGCGGTTCGTTTATGCTTTACAGCACTTCCACTTTCCCACGCTGTCAAGCTCATTGCTGACATCATTGTACTAGTCCAATCATCTTTCTGCCCACCTTCTTCAAGCCAATCAGCCGCCACTCTGCGTACTTTAAATCTCTCTGTCATTCTCCCTTGCAGACTCCTTTGCGCAACCCACCTCCTTTCCATCTCCGCCTCACCCAAGTTACTCAGTGCTCCATCCAAGCCTCCATCTTTATCTTCACCACCACCAGCATCTAGACTCTGGGGAGGTCCTGCCTAATTCCTATCACTGCTTGGACTCTGCTCTGCTGTGACGGGCCATCGAAGTCTAATCGCCAAATAGCTTAATTAAATTCTGTTTATCAAAAATCATGTTCAACTCATCCTAATGATCTCTCCTTACTGAAATAGTTTTTATGCAATTGGTTGCACTATCAACCAATTTGAGTTAGAATAAGTAATAATAATAATAATTTATTTTTAGTTATTCTAACTTACTAAAAATCTGCGTTTTTACAGATTATTTGAATGTAAAAACTTGAAGTTATGGTAAAGAACACAATTTGTTATAAAGAAGGTAAATACTAAGGTAATTGCAGCATTAAGTTAATTTTACAAGATTTTTTAATCATGTAGTAGAAATGATTTAATTAAGAATGTGTCTTTAACATTTAAAATTAAATCAGCAACATTTAAAAATGCCTAGTAAGTAACTTCATAAAAAAATTCTGTGACTTATAGATTTAAATTAATGACAGTTTCTAAATATTTATTTGAATTACATTAACATACAGGGTTTTGCAGTGTGCCTCTGAGAGACTAACATCCTTCAAGATCCTGATTAATCTCCTTTGTGCATAAACAGGAAACATGTTATCTGTATTCTTACGCAATTAATTAAGTAAAAAGCACAACTGTTAAAAGGATGAAGATTCATTTTGCTAATTTGTGTGTCATGTTATGACACCACACTGCAATAATGGGTATTTATTGAAAAAGGCTATTTCAGTCCCAGGAGAAAACATTCCTCTGATGGATGAGATACCAGCAGGGTGGAGCAGCTCAAAATGGGCTGTTTTTAAAACAGAGTGTGTTTGTGAGTGTGTTTGAGTCTATCTCATCCTGGTGATAGAGGAGGTCTCCAGATGCTTCCTGCAGCTGATTTCATCACTGTGTTCAAATCTGGAGCATTTTTACTTCACTGTTATTGTTGGAACCATTGTTTTCTGACAAAGCCGTGATAAGACTGCGGCACGCAAACACAAATTTATCAAATCCACCTGATGAGGGTACATTACAGTCTCTGCCGCATATAAACAAATGTCTTGAGTATATATTTGTTATTTCCTTTGTGGCAGATCCTGTCTGTTTACACAGGAAGCAGAATTCGAAGTTGTCGCCACCAGATATAAACATACAGTATTAGCAAACAACAGCGGGAAATAATAATGGCAAACCTGCTAGGTTGTTAAAAAAACGTCACTGAGACGTATCATAGCATCACAGGCTGCTCTTACGATACACATACTCTATGTTTCCTCTGCGGTGAAGTCGGAAACATGGCAGGAGAAACTCTTTCATTGTGGTCAGACTTGGCCACCCATTATGTAGCCTTGCTGTGGCATCATGTGGCAGTAACCCGGCCAAAAGACTGCAGAAACATTTTGCCCGGCATGCTTAGCTGCCAAAATCAACAAATCATCAAATCTGCCCAACCTCTGGTCGCCTTGATACGAGTAACAACGATAGATTTACTATGGCAACAACACAGTGTAAGTGTAACAAGCAGCCATCCCAAAAATAATACCTCACTTGCAGCTCGCATAGACACATATGAAAGGAAATTAACAAGAACTTTGACTTGTTTTATGGTAACAAAAGTCTGCTGGCTGTGCTCTCACAAAGCCGCCCTGCAGAAGAACTGTCTAATGTTCATACTGGCACAACCATGTAGGGAAATCCTGATGAAAACATTTCCCTGAGCTAAAATTATCCTGAACAGCTCTTCTATAGTCTTCAGTAAATGCTATTAGCATTCAGCTGAAATTATTTATATGACACTGTCTATGACAATTTCCACTTGATTTATTGTCACTGCACACAGCTCTAGTATTTTTGATTTTTTTTTCATTACAAACTTAATAAATAGGTGCTTGACTTGCTGCCAAGTGTAACGGAACAGCTGGATTTGATTGCCTTCCTGATATATACTTCCATTATATCAGCTCTCTTGGCCTGAGGTAAATGAAACTCAGAGACCGGCGTCAAGGGAATTGCACATTTCTGTTGAACTTTAAAGGGGCAAACAAAGCAGGCAGTGTGGCTGCAGCTCTGAGTTTGCATGTGCCAAACAGTGCTTTGGTTCTGGGACTTTGTCTATTTGGAGTCTCTTTGAGATGCAGCGACAGGAACTCCTGCTTTGCCTTACTCTGCTGGGTTTGTCTGTGGAGAGCAGACTAGGGTCAAACAGTAAGTTCAGATGACTTCACATTTGTTTAGACTTACTTTGACGTGGCTGATTTTATTGCAGTATTCAAGTTAAATACAATTAGGTAAGATGTCAGTCACAGAAAGGTGTAGTATACTGTTACTGTTACTTTCCAGATCTTCTGGGATGCAAACTCATGTCTAGTAAGCCACACTTCAATGTGTGCCTGGAACTAGATATAGAAATGTAAACCAACTAGCTAAACATGCACATACCAAATCAAAGCAAAGAATATGGTCAGTATCACTAATGAACATCTACTACATTATCTGCTTTCCAGTCAAATGAAGCAATTCATTGGAGTCTCATTGACTCATCATCCAAGTCAGATATTCTTGTTAGCTGCTGTTCACGTTTGCTGTTGTCTTACTGGCTGTTTGCTGAAATGACAGACCTTTGGAATTTAGCCAAATGAGATATGAATGATGTATAATACAATACTAACAAGCAGGTAAATTGACTTTTAATTCAATTCTGTGACCTCACTGACCACCATCAGTCCATCTACTTGTCGTTAAACAGTCACTGTGCACAACATGACTGTATGGTCAAGATTATCATTCAGTTGTATGTGACCGGAAAGGGCGTTGGAGCATTTAGCTTTGACAGATAGATGCTCGTGCCGTACATATTCCAATAATAGAAGCAGTCATCAGAATGAAGTTTGGTGGACCTTTAAATATTGCAGTGGTGCCGAGCAAATGTTACTGTAGGAGGACATGAGATGTAGGACATGGTGTATATAAGCCAGAGGAGAGGGGGCCAGGCAGGATACTTTACAAGCTAAATTAAACAGACAACTGTTACAGGCAGGGCTTTAGTTGCCTATTTTAGCTCCTCCTTGGAGCCTGTGATGCATCTCCAGTGCTACACAAAACCACTCATGACCACAAATGGAACTGACTTTTGGCATGATTTCAAGCCTCACGTGTGCTGCCTCAAAGGTAATGGGACTGCTAGAGTAAAAACATGCATGATGATGGATATACTGCCAAAGATGTAAACAGGGAAGAAGTGCACAACATATAACAAAGGAATACTTAAACTGTATATATTAAAACAACCACTAAATCAAAGCCACTTGTATACAGTCAAACACTATTTGACACAATCTACGGGCACTGATGACCTCCACTCAACATAAGACATGTATACATAGCATACATGATTTCAGTACTTTCTTGCATGAAAGTATGAATTAGTTAATCCATCAAACCGTTCCACACAGATATACATGTCCTGACATTTTGTACAGATATTTATGAGTTACAGATGACATATCCTGATGACGTTGGTGATAAAAACAAAACACCCCCAAATAGTTTGGCTACTAAAGGTAATTTTCTCTGTCATGACAACTAGATGGGTATTAATTTTTTTGTAAGTCACATGTTTAAATTGTATTAAGGCCTAAAATTATGATTAAAGCAAAGAGGCCGCTTTGAGTGACGTGGGTCAGACACAGGGACAAGCAGCCTTCTGTGTTTATCATGTTGGAGTCTTTTGGAGAATTATTAAGGCATTTACCTGAGATATAATACAGTCTTAAGCCACCTTTCATTTCTTTATATTTTGCTTCCAGGGAGCCAGACTTTCTTGAGATGAACAGTATCTGAAAGTCATGTTGTTAAGAAATATTTAAAAAATCTAGCAAAGACCTGACACAGGACCTAAAAGATACATCTTACCCTTCAGTTGATCCATCTACTGTTCACTGAAGCCTCATCAGAAATGGTCTCAGTGGAAGGGTGGCTGTCAAGAAGCCATTCTTAAGGAAGGAAAACAGGGAGGAAAGGCTGAGGTATGCCAAATTACACAATAACTGGACTGAAAATCAATGGCAACGGGTCTTATGAAGTGATTTGAAAAGTTTTGTTCAAATCATCGTCAATATGTAAGGAGGAGGTCAGGAGAGAGGTACAACAGTAAGTGTCTACAGCCATCTGCAAAACACGGTGGAGGCTCCGTCATAGTTTGGGGCTAGATTTCAGCCAGTGGTGTTGGAGATCTTGTCAAAACTGATGAAATTGTGAATGCAGAAAAGTACCATCAAATTTTGATCAACCATTAAATACCATCTGGAAAGCGTTTGATTGGTAACAGCTTAATTTTCCAGCATGACAATGATCCTAAACACACTGCAAAGCAGTAAAAGTGTACCTGGATAGAAAAACACACAATGAAACACTATCAGTCGTGGATTGGCCTCCCCAGGGCCAGGGAGCTCAATATTATTGAAGCAGTGTGGGATCATCTTGACAGAGAACAGAACAAAAGGCAGCCAACATCCAAAGAAGAGATTTGAATTTCCTTCAAGAGGCCTGGAGAACTATTCCTGAAGCCTACTTAAAGAAATTACAAGAAAGCTGCCTGAGACAGTTCAGGCTGTGTTGAAGAATAAAGGTGCTCATACCAAATATTGATTTTCAAGCTCATTAGAATTGTGCAAACTCTGTTTTTGCCTTATATTCTGTGAATGAACTACTGCGCCTATTTCTCACTTTCTAAAATGTAAAGAAATGAGGGGTGGCTCAAGACTTTTTCACAGTACTGTAGGTTATTGTTTTCTTATACAGTTAATGGATCCAATAAGCTAGCACTGATATCATAGCAACCTCTCATTCAAAACTGGTCACTTTGGGTTAAGAAAAAAGCAAGACGGTGACACCAAAATAAAAAACTCAAGGTTTAAAGGATTCACATATCATTGGGTAACATCATAGCAGCTGTGTTCATCTCATTTTTAACGCTGTATCTGAATGAAAAAAAAAACAAAAAACACTTACCTGTTTCCCAAGCATTTGCACTCTTTCATGTTACAAAGGTTAATTGCAGAGCTGTCTGTTTGTGAATATTACTCCAAACATTCAAGCTATTTTACTACTTGGACTCTGTCTGGCACAATAAGCTGAGACTCCGTGCCACAAACGTAACATGCCAAGTGAACATAGTTGCACATCAAACTGAAGAATTCCTGCTAAAAGTTGGTGGTTTGCTTGTTAAATGAATAATTTCCATCTCATGCACAGCAACTCTGGTCATGTGAACTTCTAATCACTCATCAGTCATCATGGCTGATTTCCCTCCCTAAATGTGAGGTACAACTCCAGTGAAAGCCAGCATGGAGTTTATTTAGCTAAAAATAACCAAACAAAGGCCATCTGGAGGGCTGGTATGTTGTTAGCTGATGCCAATGAAAACAAGTTTAAAATGATCAACATGAAAGTAGAAGGAATTACGCTTGAACAAGTTAGACTGAACTATTTGCTTCTGTACTCTGTGCCCTCTGAAGAACTCTTGTTATGCCCCTGTGTTCTCAGCACTTCATGATTTATTGAACAGCAGGTCCAGCTTTTTTAAAATTTGACTTGATTTCAGATGGCTAAAGCTGAGCGTGTGTGCTGCATGTACATTATGTGGAACTAAGACAACTTTAACTGTTTTATTCAGTTTTGTTCTTAACCAAGGTCATTTAAAGGAGTTTGATGTATAAAGTCAATAAATGGGGCCAACACATCGCCAGCAGCTCCAAACGTAAGGGTGTCTCAGAATAGCCTGCTTCCACCAGCTCTCATGCATCAGGGCTTGAGCAGTCAACCCCAACGTGAGGGTTTTCCATCAGGAGCACCAGCGTGCAGTTCCAGTTGACACAACAGCAGCCCAGCACCCTGCTGTGACGCTAGTCTCACTCCTGTGTTTTCACTGTATGTTTAAACTGAAAGAAGGGTGGGGGCGTGCAAACCCTCCACCCCTGAGGATACAGTCAAGGAACCAGCTGGTTTCCATTAGCATACCTCTTCTGGGGAATGGGAGGACTGGCTCATGTGGGCAGACACATAAGTAAGATAAATTATGCGATTGGTCAAGCACACTAGACCCTCTCTGAGAGTAGAGCCAGATCACCTCTGATTATGGTGATTCTTTAGCTCTTCTCCCAAACACATAATGTATGATGACAAAAACTCATGAAAGATAGTTACAACGCTAGGTTCTAATCTCTGGCCCTCTTTACTTTTCATACATATTTAAGATAATTTAGCCTGTAAACAGTCTAGTATGGTTGTAATTTGTGCACCACACCTTCACAGTCCTGTGTGGGTTTTCACTTTTGGGTAATATTGCGGGTTTCACTTGTGCGTTTTGCAGCCAGGCAGGTAGAACCGAAAGCCATATTCATCAAATAAAAAAATAAAAAAATAAACAAACTACACAGTGGAAACCCTCTTCATACCCCAGTCAAGCCAATCCAAATATACCATATGTTACCCAAAAATACACTTTTCTTCTGTAAAGTTAAATATTTGCTGAACATTAAGGCATTAAAGCATTAAAATGATTTGTTCTCTGGGCAGGAGTCAGATGAGCAGAACAACATCACACTTTGTGCGAGGCAGAAGACATTTAAACAGGTGTAAACAGGTGGATGCAGCTAGTCTGGCCCCTTTAAAGACTGCTAATGCTGTGATCAGACCAACATCAAAGTGTAGTTTTATCCAGCACCTTTAATTCCCAAGAGCTGCAAAATAGATGCTGTCCTTGAAGCAACATCTGGCCTGATGGATGGCCCTTACACTACAAATGTTAAGTAACATCTGGCCTGATGGATGGCACTTACAGTACAAGTGTGTTTATGTAACAGCCAGAGAGATGCCAAAGATAAGTGGCAGCTTAAGGTTAGAACTGAGTGATGATGCAGTCGCCCACCCACAAGAAGGTAATTGTCAGACTTAGTCTGGGCAGAAACACTACTTTATGACTTACCCTCCTGTTAATGCTATGTGTGCTGAACCTTGAATGAGGACAAGTGAAAATTTAGTTTGAAATGTTAAGATTCTCCTGTGTGCAAAACTATACTGGCTTACTGAAGAGCCTGGATAAACACTGGGCTCACTTCACTGAGTAAACCTTGATAACTGTGATGAGGCTTTCTTCTGAAAAAAGAAGAAAGCCTTGCTGCTACAACACTTCTGTGTACTATACACTCATTACAGTCTGAATAGTTAAAAGAATGAGAGGAAAGCACGGTAATGACAACCTCCCTCAGTTGGCAGCTTGGCCTCCCACAGTGAAAGCGCCTGGAGAGCACCATTAAGAGCGCCAGTGAAATTTACAGGCCTGCAGTGGGCCTCCGTATTAGAGGAGGTGAAACATGGATGGTGCCCTCAGGATGAGGACCCTCTTTGTGGCTACAAGAATAAATCACACAGGAGCACAATAACGGGACTATGCGATGACAAAGGAGACTCTGTTTCCTGTTTCTGTCACTTTCTGCAGACACACACTTGAGCAGCATGGTTTCAGGAACCATCAAGTGCCTGACTGTTACCTTTAACCTAACCCAGCAGGGTGACACAAATAGCTTCCCTGCAGATGCCCGTTGATCCGTGGCCTTAAGCTACAGCAGCAAATTCTCTCGCTACGATGAGGCATGTGATGACCCTTACTTTATCTTGACATTTTATCATTTATTTTTACTTCTTTTTTTTTTTGGCTTATCCAAACATTTTAGCTGGAAATGTGTGGACTTTGATGGCCTAACTAAAAACTACATAAATAAATAAAGATGGAAGAAAAATGGACCACAAAAGCAAATAACTCATATCACAAATCAACACTGCATGGTGGGAGTGCTCAGGGTCATGGGAACGTAACAGAGATCAATTGAGGACACGAAGAGCAAGTGGACAACCCGATCCAAACACAAACAGCAGCAGGACCACACATACAACCCAGACTTACCTTAACGTAGGCAGTGTAGCGCTGGCACTCCTCTCTGTTGATGTCCAGGCTAAGCTGATGGCTCATCTGGCTGATCTGAGATCCACTTTGAGCAAAGTAGACCCGGGAAGGCTGGGCTTTCAGGCGTTTTTCCACATCGGCCGTCAAGTTATACAGCAACTCTGAGAAGAGGCAGAAAACACTGTAAACATACCATCAGCTGACAGCGACGGCTGTTTGAGTAAAGACCATCTCGTGAAAGAAGTATGCAGGGTTTGGTTTTCTGGTAAGTGCCATTAAGACACGAGAAAGAAAAAAAGTGTTTATTGCAGTCAAATTAAGACAAGTAAGAGGGAAGACGGGAACATTTTTTGGTCAAATTATAAGATAGTGCTTTAGCTTAACAGCAGCTCTTTGTTCAATGTTGTTTCAGTAGATTTAATGTGATTTGCCAAAATGGTTTGCTCCTTTGATAGATCCTGACTAAGCACTAGCTTTGAATAATCGTGAATTTCATTAAAATACTAAACTGAGAATTTAGATTTTAAACCTTCAATCTTTCATCCACAAACCAGAAGATATGAAGAAGAGCTGGGCAGTAGGTCTTTTATTAATGTCGGCTCATGTTAACTGGCTTTTGTGATGGTATTTCATGAGTTTAAGGTCAACTGACATAAGAATTTATGAAAAAATAATGAATTTTCCAGCTGGTGGGGCAGTACTAATCTTATTATGAAAGAAAACCTAGTAATAGCATTCCTGCTGGTTCCACACCTGGCTTTGAGACACAGAACAATGTCAAATCTATTTTGAAATCATAAGCCCGACATCACCAGTGTTTCCGTTTCTCTGCCCTTTAAATCCCTTCCTCTGAATGAATCAGCCTCATTCTGTAGTAATTTCTTGAAGAGGGTGTCATACTGGTAAAAGAGTGGGCGGGGAGGCAAACACACCCAAGTCGGACCAAAGCCTACTGTTTCCATCGTCCAACAGAGGGGACGCCATGATCTCACTCCAGAGGAGGCAAAGGAAGGTTTCATTATAGGAGTCACCAAACACATGGTGCTGCACTTTCCATGGTTTTTCGCCAGACGGCTAAACAGAGAGGCTTTATTCCTGTGAGCCAGGACATATTCATTATGTAACGACAGGGCTCCTGCTCCCCTGGGGGGGCTGTAAATGATTACACCCAAATGCTGGAACAGGACTGCACCTCAGCCCTCGACAGGCACCCCACCCAACAGCCAGTTAGCAAATGCTGAAGGGTAAGCCATCGGCGATAGTGACAGCCACGACCAGTGGATGTGATGCTATAACACAAAAAGATGACACATTACATAACGTATGTAATGTGTGGTATGAAATGGTATATACTTCCTGCCTTATGAGTAGGTGTGGTTTGGAAGTGTTGAGAAAATTGTGTGGACACATAGTTGACAGAAATTTGTCAAAAAGTAGATTGGTTGCTTCATATGACGCTACTGGCAGAGGTGACTAAGAATATATTTGTACAGTACAAGCTATATATTTGTATAATGTAGGTATCTGTGCTACTAACAAGTTCATGGTGCTAAGTATGGACTTGCCTCCAACAAAGTTAATTTTCTCTAGGTTTGCCTTTCTGAAAAATATGGAAGTTTTTGTCTGCCAGTGAAAAAAGAATTGCCATCCATATGTCTAAATTTCAAGTTATTATGTCAAAATTTTGAGTAATTACCTCAAAATTTCAAGTTATGTCAAAATTTTGAGTTATTATCTCTAAATTTCAAGTTATTATGTCAAAATTTCAAGTTAGGTATCTCAAAATTTTGAGTTACTGACTCAAACTTCTGAGTAATTAAAACATTTGAGATATTAACCCCAAATTTTGAATTACGGATGGCCAAAAAAAGTTTTTTTTAGTGGCGTAAACAAACTTTCATAAAAAAAATGCAGTTTTTCCAGTAAAAATGTCTGGAAGATATATAGCTTGTAAAACTAATGAGCCCAATATTTAATGTAGTGAGTATGGGGAAAATAAAAATTCATAACAATCTGTAGTCATTTTTTTTACTATAAGGGTAAATAGACTCAGGAGTTTTCTAGCCTCCTAAAGGGGTCAAGCAGTGGCAAAACCCATCTGACCAAAATACAGAACCACCTCTCGCTCTGTGCTAACTCAGCATCGTCATTTTAAGAGTATGAATTTCACTTTGGCACAGCACAGTGATATAAGATATAAGTGATATAAGACCATATCTGCAGGGGTGTGAAAGTGATGTTACTTAGCAACAACAAAATACTGGTAGTACTTTGGTACATAACTCCCTATAAAACCATAATTTGACATTTTTTATGATTTTTGGTTCTGCAGATTGTTTTGTTTTTTACTTTCACTAGAGCAGTGCTGCCATTCTTTATGCTAAGCTAAGCGAATCATCGCTTACTTCTAGCTTCATACTTCCTGTACAGACCTGAGAGTGCTATTAGCCTTTCTCATGGAAATCAAGACACAGAAGCATATTTACCATCATGTCAAACCATTCCTTTGAAGCACAAAAACTAAAATATTTTCTCAATTTTTAAAAAATCTTTCTTCCACCTGAACAAATCATTACCTATTTGTCCAGGTAGCTGTCTTCCTCTGAAACGCACGCAGACTGTGACATTGAAGCAGTTCAGGTTCTGGTGGCCCTCGTGGCACTGTGGCACAGTTATGTTGATAGAGACAGGCAGGAAGATGGAGACATCCACTGTAATCACAGGCCGGGACCTACAACCACAGAACCCAGCACAGGAACACAGTGTGGGAGAGACTGACCATTAAAATGACTCTGAAGTAGGATAAAGTGGCCCTCTGCTTCTCACAAATATTGCTGTGTCTGAGAGAATTATCCCATTACTCACCTCAGCAGCACCACACTATCTGCCATGAAAGCTCCTATAGTGACATCTGCAACACAAACATGCATAAAGAAGATATGATATTAATGCAACATCTGCTGACAGCACTCTTGACACCTGCAGATCTACAACAATGCACAGAGGTCAGTTGTCATGCTGGCTGAGTCCATGTCAGCTGTGGAATGCAGTAAACAAGATGCCTCTGTCACGAGTCTGAAACTGTTACTGCGTGACAATAACAGGATAAAGCCACGATAAATATTTACAAATTTCATCCTTTTACACTTTATGTTTTTCATTTTGCTTTGATTTTCTGATGAGTCTAGGAAAATCTGTTATGACCATACCTGTGTATCCATTGCCATCCATGTCCACATTGCCAGAGATGGACTGGCCAAACATCTGCAGACCAGGGCTTACACTGCGCCCAGACAGTTTCTGGAACACATGATACCAGCCTTTAAATAGCAGGTGTGAGCCAACAAGGAAAAAATGAGCATTTCTCTTGTTTTTTGCTGTTTGTTATTCTTAGATGAACCTTTGCTAACAGGTCTATCGTTCTGCTTCATGGGAGTTGAGTAAATACTGCAAGCCCATAGGGAAATGGCTGTGCCTTATTTAGGGATGTATGGGTCTACTTACACATATACAGCAATTTCATCTGCACACATTCAGTGTGTGTTTCCATTAACATGCATTAATGAAGCTATAAAGAAGATCATTAATCTAGACATGAGGAGCAAGCAGATCATATAATGATGCTGCTTCATATCAGAGCAAATTATATTTGCAAGTTCTTACCATTGAGTATTTTTTGGTTATTCCTGTGGCATCCCCATGGTAGATATAAACAGCTCCTCCGTAGTCATCCTCCTTGGGTGCTCCTATGGCTACATCTGAGGAGACAAAGTATGCACAAAAAGTGTTTCTGTGAAAATAAATGAATGAGCACATAAATAACTGAATGAGTGCACAAAAGCTTTCATTAATCATCTGTTTACTTTCTGCTGGCCAGTGCCTGGGAAACAAGCTTTAACTGTAAGACTCATGATAGACAATTAAGTGTTGTTAGTGGCCATAAAACTTGTGTGACCTCTGAGAAAGTGGAAACAAGACTATAAAGTGCTGGCAAGCACTGAAACACCCTCCCATTAGCCCTTTTCAGCAGAAAATCAGATATAAACTTTCTTTTACAAACCAAAACACTTCCATGCCATGTGGTGCAGCATAGCGAAGTAGAAATGGTAAAAGAATTTTTAAGGAAGTATTACAGAGAGATTGAATTCAAGTCTTTTTGTCAGTGTGTGTCTACAGTAGTTCTTGCAAATTAAATGGCAGCAGTTAGGCTGTAAATAATTGCCCGTCAGGCAGTGAGTGTGTCTGTGGCGAGTGAGTGATGAGTTACAAGATGAGTTATACTTCCCAGCTGCCATCTTTCTCTGCACACTCGCACATGCTGTGCCAGGCTGCAAGCCTCCAGGCATATATCACATGGAGATGAAACCAGGGAGGCAGAAGCTTCCAGCTTGGAGTGTAAGATGGAAGCTAAGTGGAGCCCTCAGACTGGAGCCAAGCGAGTGCAGAACAGACAAAATAAATGTATGTGTCTGTGTGTGCGTGTGGATGATTCGGTTTGTGACTCTGTGCACACAAGGGTGAAAGAGGGCAATACTATCTTCTTGCCACAGGATAATAAAAAAAAATGTGTGTGAAAATGTTGGGTTTTGTTGCACCTACCGAGCAACCATCACTTTCTTGTGGGCTGAAGTGAAAAGTATAAACTGTGTGACTTTATTATCTGGGAGATGACAGAGGCTTTGTTTCGTGACATCAGGGCAATGTCAGTATTACTGCACTGCTGTCACTAAGTGATTGCCATTCTCCTGAGTGCAGATTTATGGTCTACTGGAGAGTTTTTAAAAATGTAGTCTTAGAAAATGCAACCCACAGCTTTGCTCTGATCTTTCATCAGTGACGAGATGAGAGGTCAGATATAACCTCTTGGGTTGAGCTTCTGAGCTATTGTTTAAGCATTAAAAAGGCTATGAAAGATTTTTACAAAAACAAAAAAAAAAACCCACAAATGTGAAGGTTCTATTTCCTTTACAACTTCATACACTGGATAAGATCACCTATAAGCTTCATAATTAATGTTAAATGTTTAATGTTCCCTTCCCCGAAGGGAAACATGAGATTTTAAGATATATTCATGCAGTGTGTGATTTTGCAAAACTTTTTGCGCTAACAATGAAGGTCAAGGTCAAATGCTTAGCCAACCTCGGTACTCATGCCCCCCAAGGCCTAGTACATTGTTGTGAAGTTTGAAGACGATCTATAAAAAATTGTGGGTAGTATAAAGTTTGATTTTCACATTTGGTGTGACCTTGACCGTGACCTGATTTTCACCTAAATTAATTCAATTCAATTCAATTCAATTCAATTTTATTTATATAGCGCCAAATCACAACAAAAGTAGCCTCAAGGCGCTTTATATCGTAAGGTAAAAACCCTAAAATAATACAGAGAAAAAACCCCAA
>VUQS01067888.1:0-14444 GCA_015108495.1 Heterochromis multidens | reverse complement strand
GACAGCCACTGATGTTTCTTCATTAGTGACAGTTTTCTTGCGTCCACATTTTGGCAAATCCAACACTGAACCAGTTTCACAGAACTTAGCAAGCAGTTTGCTGACTGTAGCATGGGAGATGGGTGGTCTCGTAGGGTGTCTTGCATTGAAATCTGCTGCAATGACCCGGTTACTGCGTTCACCAGATATCAACACGATTTCGATCCGCTCCTCACGTGTTAACCTCTTCGACATGTCAATGGCTGTGAACAAAGAGCAACTTGTAAATAACTCATGAAAGAATAAAGTTACGTTGAAACCAAGCACACCATTGTTTTTCTTGTGACATTACCAATAAGTTTGATGTGTCACATGGCCCTCTTCCTATTGAAAAAACAAAATTTGTATCCAAGATGGCCGACTTCTAAATGGCCACCATGGTCACCACCCATCTTGGGGAGTTTGCCCCCTCACATATACTAATGTGCCACAAACAGGACTTTAATATCACCAACCATTCCCATGTTATTACGGTGTATCCATATAAATGGCCCACCCTGTACTCTTTTAAGACGAATAATTTCAACACATCAGTGGGGGACGTTCTCAGCAGATTGCTCCACTTGATTGTATTGTTAAACCAAATACTGTTCAAAGCTGATGTTTCCATGCCTTCGCTTTATCAAAAGGGATGGGGTGCGATTAATAGAACAAGTTGCTTATCTCCAGTCAAACTCTGCGCTGTGTTTGCTTAATTAATAATCTATGTAAGTGCACCATCTTCCAGCATCAAACAGGCGCTTGAAGTCATTCCGATTGATTTGAAATTGCATTAGGCGATGATGGATTTCCAGCCTTAACAAGTACAAATGCAGAGTGAGAGCATGTCAAACAAGCATGAGTGCATTAGCAGCTGTCAGAGAGTACCGGGGCTTTTAAAATCAAATATACAGACATTGATTTTCTCCTAGAAGTGAAGACATTTAGGACATACAAACCACCTCTAAATTCAGTTATCCAGATGTTTGGGATGTTTAAAATTTAATGAATAGTACATTGGATCATTACTACAGCACGTTAATGAGGTCACACACTGATTTGGCCGATCCCAAAGCTGGCTAACCAACTTAAGCATTTGTATTTTATTCCAAACATATTGCACTTCCGTAATAGTAATAACTGTGGCAATGCACAATGGAATTTAATTTGAAAAACTGTCCCATTAAAACAGCCATACACTGACTTCTGCACTGAGCTGAAAGGCAAGGCTATTATATTGTGTTCTTACATTCTAATATGCTTTTAGGACACTCATTCATTTTTCCTCTCTGCACTAAATAAACCAGAGAGACCGCCTCAAACCAAACCAAACAGAACCGTAATTATTCAGTTACATATGCAAGTATGACAGCTTTTCATAGTCTGCCAAGCAAATGCTTCCATTTGACTGAATTGTGAGAATTTAATGGGTTTGTTTACAGCTCTCACAAGCAGCAATGTGGATTTGTGCTGTAGTGAGTAATGGGTTTTCAAGTCATAACAGCAACGATATAGCTTAATTTTTCCACCTAACAAGGTTAAATGGACTGAATATTAGAAAAGATAAACTACAGCCCCAGAAATGTGCAAAAAAAAAAAACCCACACAGTTTCCTTTTCATTTCCCATATTTTCCATTATCTTGGGCGTGACAAATGTCTTATACGAACGTGTATCTACGTGTCATTTAAAACACTGATTTACAGTCAGGAAACAAGAATGTCTAACTCACAAAGGTCTAATTTTGATTTTCACACTAAAGTTTGAAAGATGCAGATGTTTAAGCTGATATCAGGATGAGCTGTTAGACGGTCTCTCCCACTCCACCTGATTCCTTACTGGAAAACATGCCCCCTTGCTGGGAACCTTCTGAGTCTCTGCATCCTCTGGAGGAACGTCCGCGCTAAAAACAGGTGCGTTGCCATCTGCAGCATTCACAGTGCCGCCAGAGGTTGACACGTCTTTCTCTTGTGGCACCATATTCTCGCAGGGCTCGCTCACACTGCTGCTGTCTTTGTTACAGTGCAAGTTGGGCTGCAACAGGAAGCTGGCTCCACCGACGAGGTCTGATTTTCCAAACTCAAAGACGGAGTTACTTTCACCAATCCCCAGTCCGAAGCTCTCTAGCATATCCATTACTGATGGTGTGGATGGGCATGAGGGGTTCTCCTCCTCAATAAGACTCAGTGTAGGTAAGATGTCCACCAACTCTGCCATCTCCATCGGCCGGATTACTTCAGTGATGCTGGAAGGAAAGTCCTGTTCCCTGCTGTAGGATTCCTGTGTGTCCAAAACAGGATAGCCCACCTCCAGCTGTGCAGCAGCAGCAGGGTCCAATCCAGACTCTATTAAAGCATTTGCAGATCCTAAATCTGAGTGGCCAGTGCTTGTCAGGTCTGCAGCTGACTGAGTGGTGATGTCTACAGGGTACCCTCCCTTCATGACACCCTCCATTAACACCAGTGAAGCTTCTTCAGGGACAACTGGAGCGGAGACTTCGGTAGTGACCACATTTGGCGGAGTCACACTGCCTGAATTCTCTGAAAGGGAAGCAAGAAAAAATAAGGCCAAGAAAGAAAAAGTATTTATCTTGGATTGAAAGCGTTATTTGTTCTACAAATTAGAGTTAATTCTTGTAATAGCAGTTATTATGACAGAGCAATGGTAATAGTTTCCTGTGTTAATGCTGTTTTCCAGATCTTCAATTTTCCCTCAAGTGGTTTGACTATTAGACATTTTTTCTGTTTGGCCAAGTATAAAGTCAACTGCTGCTTTCTGCTGCTGCCTGATTACAGATTTATCATACAAACAATGCTTAAAGGAAAAAAAAATGAAATTTAGGGTACATCTTTCTAGTAGTGCAGTTTTATCTTGTTTGGGAAATCTTCTATCTTGCTTTAACATTATTACATATTCAGTATAGATCTATAAGGTTTACACACATACAGTATTATACACAAGTCTTGAGCCTCCCTTCATTTCTTTATATTTTGCTAGGAAAAGACTGCTTTCTTGCATTTGTGCAATATCTCTAAAATTAGAAACATCCTGTTTCAGAGTGACACTGAAAAACTAGTTCATGCATTTATTACTTCTAGGCTGGACTACTGTAATTAAATTTAAAATTAAAATTAAATTATTATCAGGTTGTCCTAAAAAATCCCTGAAAAGCCTTCAGTTGATCCAAAATGCTGCTTCAGGTGACCCTGAACCCTCCCTTAGTTATGCTGCAATAGGCCCAGGCTGCTGGGGGCTTCCCATGATGCACTAATGATTCTTCTTCTCTCACCTCTTTTCACTCACAATGTGTTTATACACCACTCTATATTTACTCATTAGTTATTATTAATCTCTGGCTCTCTTCCACAGCACGTCCTTTGTCCTGTCTCCCACCCATCACCCCCAACCAGTTATGGCAGATGGCTGCCCCTCCCTGAGCCTGATTCAGCTGGAGGTTTCTTCCTGTTAAAATGGAGATTTTCCTTCCCACTGTCACCAAGTGCTTGCTAATAGGTCGCCGTCTGATTGTTGGGGTTTTTCTGTATTATTGTAGGGTCTTTACCTTAAAATATAAAACGCCTTGTGATTTGGCAACAACTCTCTTAGGCAGCTTTCTTGTCATTTCTTTAAGTAGTCTTCAGGAATAGTTCTCCAGGCTTCTTGAAGGACATTTAAAGCTCTTCTTTGGATGTTTCTGCCTTTTGTTCTGTTCTCTGTCAAGATGATCCCACACTGCTTCAATAATGTTGAGTTCTGGGATATTGGGA
Organism: Heterochromis multidens; assembly: GCA_015108495.1. Lineage (NCBI taxonomy): Eukaryota > Metazoa > Chordata > Actinopteri > Cichliformes > Cichlidae > Heterochromis > Heterochromis multidens. Next base: position 10,660 of record VUQS01067888.1, on the reverse strand, counting down.
GGTCAATCCATGACTGATAGTGTTCCATTGTGTGTTTCTCTATCTATTTAGCTGCATACTGATCATTGTCATGCTGAAAAATTAAGAGGCTTTTCAGATGGTATTGCACTGAATTGTATTGTGTGTGTGTGTGTGTGTGTTTCAATATGAAAAGCTGTAAAACTAATACAGTTAAAAGTTCAAAATCTTCACGTTTTCTAAAGCTGTCCAGTGGGCCAGATTGGAGTTTTTGCTGGACTGATTCTGGCCCCTGGGCCTTATGTTTTACACACCTGTTCTAAGACATTAGAAAGCAGGCAAACATACAACCTTTCTTGTTAAGGGTCTTGTCTTACCTGAGTTTTTTAATTTTTTTTTGTCTTCTACAAACTTCTTTATGAAGCTTACTAACATGCCAGTGCAATTTTAAATCTTTGCATCACTTTCTTACATTTGTCAGCCAAATAACACGTGACTTTAAAGGCCATTTTGTGGTCTAGTCAACAAATTAAAAATTTTTAAGTATCATTATGTAAAATAACCAATACTGAGTGAGAAAGCTGTTTTCATCTCAGAGATTTAGAATGTAAAGTGAGTCCACAGACTAGTGTGTATTTATTAACTAACCATGTAGAAATTTGTTCACTTGCTGCTGCCGCCTCCTTTAAACATTAACAGTAAATAATTAGTGCTGCCCATGTACACAGGCATCAGTACAGTACCTGTAATTGCTCTCTGTGCTTGTAATCGATGGGGCCATGTCAATCGGGCAGTCAAACTTTCCTCTTCCTCACCATCAGGACATGGTGGTGGGTCTCCTCCCATCACCAGGCCAAGAGGCACCGCCCCCACCCACTGCTTGGACCGAACACACTGCAGACAGTCCATGATCCAGCGGGCATCCCTCCAGACCACATCCAGACGCTAATGAAACATAAAAAAGGGGCAGTAGAGACAATAATGCATTTGTCTCCAATTCACTTTCATTATGAAATCTTTATTATTAGACTTTTTTTTTTTTTTATAATTGAGTCAACTAAACTGTGGATTTGGCAACAAATGAAGCAAATATAAATCACGTGTCACAAGTTTCCGTTTAAAGTATTGCACTCTGTTTTTGCTGCTCATGATCTTACCTGTGAAAGCTCAGTGATGTGGTTCAGCCGCTCCCGGGCCTCCTGCACCTCTTTGGTGTCCAGCGCTTCCCGCAGAGCCTGCTGGGCCAGATGAGTGTCCAGCTCCAGCCTTACCCAAGCCTGACAGTACTGCGAAAGGAAGTCCTGTTCATATGTCCAGAAGTGAACTGGGTGACAAGCCAGAGTCGAGAGGAAACACAAATCACTTCATTAAAGCCAGGAGAACAGGAAATTGTTAAACAGATCCAGTGCAACTACAGTTGTCCACTTACCCAGCTCAAAGATCTGCAGAGGCATAGTGAGGCCAGGCTCCTTGGTCCCCACCAGAGGCCAGTAACTGGAGCTGAAGTCCTCACTGGGAGGCAGCAGCAGTAGCATGGACAGGTTATCTCCAAACTGGAGCAGCTCCCGGGTGTACACACCATATTGATATGCCTAACAGAAACACAGTGGTACAGCAGATACAATTATTCAAATACAGATAAGCAATGGAAAAATGTTATGCGCCATCAAAATCCAGCAATGATAAAATAACATAAAAACAGACAAAGCAAATCAGTTTAAAAGATCATTTTTCTTAATAATAGTTTGAAGGAGAATTTCAGGTGATTCAGGTGAATTCGAGGCAGTCTTTGGAAACAAATTTTACCCTGTAGAGGGGGATGTTGAGCTTCGTCAGGAGATGTGTGACTGCTGATCTCAGGGACCTGATGAATTCCACCATACTGCTGCTCTCCATCATGCTCTCATCCTCAGCACCCAACAGGTTCTGAACATCGCCATTGGCTGCAGTGTAAACATGACTCTGAAGCCATGTCCACTCCTCTCTGCCACATAATGACAGCCCAGTTAACAAAATAGGCACATTAAGTCAGCAGAGATATCGCTCCTGAGGCAATCTATGGTCCAAAAACATTTCAATATCACTGTCTGTTGAAGCCCTAATAATTGTATAGACACTGTACTTGTTTGCTCAAATCATTTTGAATAGCACATTGTTTTGTTGTTTGGTTGTTTTCCAGTTTTATGCTGCAATATAGTGAACAACTGCAATAACCTCATCAACATCAACATAGTATATGTAAGGGACCGGCACAGTGTATCTACATGGTCACGTTGTGTTTACCTGGTCACATGGGCATTGTGTCGAACCCGTGTGTGGCAGAGTAAACTGGGCAACCTCTGAGGCACCAGCACCCTGATCTGTTCTACCGAGCTACACAGTTTCAGGATGCCCACATACAGACCTGGCTGGGCCCACTGAAGGCTGTGCCTGTGGAAGGACAGCTTCTCCTGGAGAACAGATATGGTGTAAAAGAGAGAGAGATGTTAAAAGATGTTAATAGGATGTAAAGCTTATGAGACTTTTATTTTCCCTTGCCTCATTTTGTCTTGTTAGCTAATTCAGTTTGAGCTTCCCAAATTAATTTCAATGTATTTTCAGGGTTAGCAGCACAGGAGATAAACTCATGGCTCCGTAAAACTCAGTGCCCAATATGCTGTGTTGACTGCAGCTGCTGGGATGCAACTCTGTTTGCCTCTTTTTTCAGACAAACACAAACCCGGGCTCACCTTGAGCTGCTCATAGAGCATGTCCATGGCAGTGGGCTCAGGCAGGAGAGGAGTTCTGCTGCGGTTCTTTTCCAGGCGTGCCAGAGGAATCCAGTGGAGCGGAGGGTCAGGAGGGCTAGAGCAGACAAGTCAGGGAAAAATGAAATGCAACCATATGGAACCACCAAAGAAAAGGTCAATTCATCAAATATAACAAAGCCAGTAGCCCACCAACAACCAGCTGACAGGCTGTATAACCCAAAGACATTGTACAGCATGAGTTCCAAACATGCCCAGCTTGACGCCTAATTAGGTTACCACTGACTGCAAGCAAAGGTAATTCTTATTTGTGTGACAGACATTTTTTTTTCTGGTAGATTCTGAAAATATTTCATTGCAAGTCAGTGAAACATGAGTCACAGACTATATAAAAGATGGACGTAGCCAAGATGACATCAGCCACTGGTTTGCAGGCTCCCATTTAGAAAAACTAAATTGAGCATTTTAATTGTTGCCATATTTGTTTTTGTTGAAACCAGACATCATGAGCAAGGGCAAAGTACTAAAGCCCATAAACTCCTCAGTATAGAAAACAAATAAATGTTTAAACTGAGAAAAACGTACCATTTTAAGAAAAAAATAAGGTAATTTTGAATTTGATGGCAGCAACACGTCTCAAAAATGTAGGGACAGGGCCATGTTTACCACTGCGTAGCATCCCCTCTTCTTTTAACAACAGTCTGTAAACGTCTGGGAACTGAGGAGACCAGCTGCTGGACCTTTGGGAGAGAAATGTTGTGCCATTCTTGTCTGATATAGGATTCTAGCTGCTCAACAGTCCTGGGTCTTCTTTGTTGAATTTTGTTTTTCATGATGTGCCAAATGTTTTCAGTTGGTGAAAGGTTTGGACTGCAGCCAGGCCAGTTCATCATCTGGACTCCTCTACTGTGAAGCCATGCTGTTGTAATAGATGCAGTATGTGGTTTAGCATTATCAGTATGCAAGGCCTTCTCTGAAAAAGATGTCATCTGGATGGGAGCATATTGAACATTGCTCTAAAACCTATATGGTATGATGCTGCCTTTCCAGATGTGCAAGCTGTCAGTTCCATAGGTACTAATGCACCCCCATACCATCATATATTTATTTTCAGCCTTGTCCCTTGCACACAGAGATTTCTCCAGAGTCTTTGAATCTTTTGATGATATTATGTAGATAGGATGATGAGATATTCATAGTTGTCACAATTTTACATTGAGGAACATTCTGTATTCTGAAATTGTTTCACAATTTGTAGATTGGTGAACCTCTGCCCATCTTTACTTCTGAGAAACTCTGCCTCTCTAAGATGTTCTTTTAATACCCATGTTACTGGCCTGTTGCCAATTAACCTAATTAGTTGCAAAATGTTCCTCCACCTGTTTCCTTCACTTACTTTTCCACCTGTCCCAACTTTTTTGAGATGTGTTGGTGCCATCAAATTCAAAATGGGATATTTTTCATGAAATAGTAAAATGTCTCAGTTTAAACATTAGATATGGTTTCTATGTTCTAGTGTGTATTCAATATGGGTTTGTGAGATTTGCAAATCATTGCATTCTGTCTTTATTTACATTTTACACAGAGTTTTAACTTTTTTGGAATTGGGTTTGTGCAGTTTAAAGTCCACATTTGATACTTTCTGCTCTTTTTCTTTGACTTTCTCACCTGGGAGTGTTTGAGAATTCCTTCAGAGTGACTAGTAGTACATTGCCCTGCCGATCTTTCAGTGGTTCATAGTACACCTGGCCCAGGTCCACTGTTCCAAGAGAAGACTGACAGTAGAGAGAGGTGGACAAGAGAAACAAGAGAAACCAAGGATTAATAAATATAAATGTAGTGGGGATTAATTCAGCCAAACATGGGTTCTGTGGGTGCAGGTATGTAGCCTGACTGCAAAAATAAGAAGAGGAAAAGGAGGAAGCGATGTAAAGAAGTAATTAAAATAGCAATTAACCCATTTTGATGTTTCTTATCTTAACGGTAAGCTGCTTAACTTCCTACCTGCAGCTGGGAAACAGCTCTTAAAATGTTGTGCCTGTTCTGAAGGAGGGAGGAGGGAGATGAGTGAGCAGAGGAAAGGCCTTGTTGTAGCCAGGGCACTTGCTGCCATGCACAGGACAACTACAAGAAAAATAGAACATCAAATTTAAGCAGATTCATTTTCAGTAAATATATTTAATATTTATGAATTGTGATAATTCAATTATACGGACAGTGATCCAAATCAGCAGGCTTATAATGTCAGTATACAGCATGTTGGATTAACATATATGTAACAGATCACCTTGGCAAACCAAAGGAAGTCTTGGGTGATGGAGGTGGAGCAGCACTGAATCTCCACCAGTGGGATTTGATCTTCAGCTGTGACCAGGATGTTATCCTTGTGGTAGAACACAGTCGCCAAGTACACTCCCCTGACCAGATCAATTTGAGATAGACAAAAATAAAGAGAAAATGCAGATAACGTCAGAAAAAGTGCACATGCTACTTTTAATTTCACAAGTCACCGTGGATTGCAAAATTCCAAGAAACAATAAAAACATTGCCTTTGGAGGAAAGTTTATAACTGAAAAAGATCAATTTTGTGGCTTGACAGCAATTTATTTTTTGAATCACCCAGTGGATTTTCAAGCAGTTTTAACTGTCAAAACAGCTTATAATCCCTAAAGTAAAGTAAAAGCACAGAGGCTGCTTTCACAGACCAACATGACATGAGTAGGAAACATGGTTTCTTTTTTTCTTTATTTCTCAAGGGTCTAAAACACAATCAACTTCTCTCCCTTATGAAAGGATGCTTGCTGTCCTGAATAATCTGCTCAATTACTCAAGTACTTTTTCATATTCAGGTAGCATGACCTTTTGTTCTTTGTTAGCTGCAGATTCTGGTGACTGTGGTCGATTGACAGCTTGCGGCAGGAAGAAGCATTTCACCAGTCACCTGCCACTTGCCACAGTCCAGTGATTATAGCCATCATTCTGTTCAAAAGATCCCTTTACTAACAGCTACAGCGGCTCTAATGTGACTACTGTTCTCTGCAATAACAGTAAGAGATAGGGCTTTTCAACTTTGCAGCCTATGCCGCACTAATGGGATTGCATTTAATCCATTACTTGTGATACCCTCAGGGCACAGTGGGATAGGTAAGAGAGACCGAGCGCTACCTCTGTAGGAAACGAACAAACTTGGTGGCGGACTGGAACAGTTGTTTGATGCCTCGAGACACTGACAGACGCTTGCAGGGACTCTGGGGCTTCAAGCTCTCTGTGGAGAGGAGGCGAGGAGGATCAGACTGGATGAAATTCATTTTATCTCCCAAAATACATTCACTGTGCACGCACGACACTTGACTGGGTGAAGGCAGGGAAAAGATTTTCTCTCTGTATTTAAATGAACTGACATCCATAGCACATGCCGCTGATATAAACTGGTAAGCATTAAAGTGTGCGCATTAAAGCCTTTTGAAAAAACACAACAAATCATCAGATTTTCTGACAAACAGAAAATAGGGATACTTCGAACATGATACATCTGTCATACAGGGACACCATCTGAAGAACACCATACAATAATTTTAAATGCATTAGGTATTAAATATTGGCATGGGGCAAAATGTAAGAAAGTCCTTGAACAGGACAAAACTGACTTCTTGAAATCCACTTTTTTAGAATTATGAGAGAAAATAAGAAAATCCCCATGCTTCACATTACCGGGGAGCTCGTTCCATTCATTTATGGCCTTAAATGAAAAAGTAGATTGTGCAAAGGAAGAACTTTTTGGAACAACTCTGTGTTCTCTGTCACTATCATTTCAAGATGTATTACAAATTATTTTAAAAACAACATGAATATCTGAGTACAAAAAGTGGTTCTCAAAGCAAGGCTACAAATAAAAGACATAAGAATTCCAATCAAAGTAAATTTCAGTCCTGGATACATAAAATATGTAGTTTTATGGCAGTGCATGTATATTCTCACACAACAGCAGATGCATTTGGAGCATCTGTAACAAAACATATCACCAGAGAGCTGGTGTTACCTATCCAATAGCCTCTGGGATGTGACTCTCTGGCATCTTCCAGCAGTTTCCTCACAAGACCCTCATGATTTCTGAACTGTGACTTTACACCAGTGCACTCTCTCCAGCCTGCACAGGGAAGACAGAGAGAGGCAGATTGTGGCTTTCATTTCTATGCAATTAAGGAAAATCAGCTAAGACAGCAAGAAATAATTTGCAAGTGACTCCTGAGTGCCGTTTTTCTTTTTTCAATCTTTTGGTGATTAGGAAGTGAGAGTGCCTCCATTAGAGACCATCTGTATGCTGTGAAAGTTGAAATTGAAGTTGATTCATTCTGACCTGCTGTAATCGTGTATCCTTTTAAGCTGGACGTAATTTTTTTAAGTGAACCTTTATTTTTTTGCACACTTCCATCTCATGATTCACAGTTCAAAATAATCCTTACTGATCTTATACTAGGTCTTGGTGCAGCCCCTCACTTCAATCACTGACTGACGGACTCTTTTTGATTGGCTTCCCCTCGCAGGTGGGTGGGGCAGGTGGGTGGGGCTTCTGCGGTCACAGCCAGAGCTGTTTGTGTGTGTGTGTGTGTGTGTGTGTGTGTGTGTGTGTGATGAGAGTATTAGTAATATCTGTTCTTGTTGACATTATACAGAGCCATGTGTAGAAAGAAACTGCCTGAAGCCTGAACTTTGGTTCACAGGGATTACTTGCACATATGCAAACCTCATTATTTGAAACTTTGGGCATGTTTAATATGAGCATCCACCATTGTAACAGTATATGTGACAGAAAATAAGGACAAGCACAATAGATCTCCTTTACGATAAATTGGGTAATCTATTACACTCCAGATATGATTGTTTTATGTCCAATGTTTGCTTTGATATTAATATTTCAGCCTTTATTCTCCATTACGATAGCAATGGTTTGGCAGCTCTGGCTTTGTTAGAAGTAGAAAGTAACAGTAAGTAAGCCAGTGAGTGGGTAAGGGGTGGGTGGCGTACAAGAAAGATTACGAGCCAAATTCGAACTCAAAGCAGCATGGCTGCAAAGTCCATTGACTCGCGTTGCCATCTTTAATTCTCCACATTTTAATAACTCATTAATCTACAAGCCATGAGAGGATTCGACTTCTTTCGCATCGAGCTTAATGTCAGTTAAGTAATTCTATTACACTGGGACAGAGAGAAAAAGAATGGAGCTCTTTCGAAGCTGCAAAATCCACATTCATCAAAGTTGTGTAGTTCTGTATACTCACTGGAGGGGGCAGCGCTGGCTGGAGTAGAGCACTGAGGCGGGCCCCATCCTTTCACATTGTAGGCGCTCACTCTCACAAAGTAATGCACTCCCTGTATTTGGAGAAACACCAGACCTGGCAAATTATCACCGTGCATTAACAAAGAAATCATACAGCGCTCTCATTATTAATTAATCTGGTTAAGTGAGGCTGCTGATAAGTGTTCTCTTATGGGAAGTGGTTCAGTGCAGAAGATAGTGATGATGGAGCAATAAATACAATCTGTGTGTGGGTGTAGAGCTGCAGCACGTATATTATACCTCTCTGCATGACTATGTGCCTCTAAGCCATTACATGTGAGAGTTTCTATGTGCATCTACAGCATCTGTGCATTTGCAGTTGTTGTCTGTGGTTGTGAAGATGTGTGACTGTGAACAACTTACTGCCGTCAGCCCCTTGATAACGTAGGAGGGGTTCTTGGTCTCTGTAACTTGGGCCGAGCAGAGGATGCGTTTGAAGCTGGCCGAAGTGCTCCATTCGACTGTGAACGGAAAACAATCCCACTGACAGATTATTCTCTGGCTTTGCTCAAAACCCTCGTGAGGGATAACTTAAGGATGTGAGTGTTTACAGTTTTAGGGACTTGCTGCACCTTGGCTTAATCTATTCTTGGCTGTGAAGCATGACATTTATGCGTCTGTAAAACCGAGCAGCAAAAACATCCTAAACTAGATACTGTGCCTGCCAGCTTAAATTATGTTCAAGACTTTGATTAAATTGCACCAATAAAGTATATACTCCATTAATTCCTTTATCTATCCATCATGAATTGATCTATTTTCTGTCCGACATCTAACCGACCCTTTTATCTACCCATCCATCCAACCATCCACGCCATGAAAGTCTTCTTATCTGTTTCACTCCCCACCTTTGTAGCGGGTGATGAGCCCCACGGTGTTCCCCTCTGGCTCTTTGATTGCCACAAACAGAGATGATGTGCTTGTCACCAGGATAGACACATGACTGGGAGGGCCAGGGAGCTCTGAGTGAAAAATTTAAAAGATAAAATCATGTTAAAATGAGCACAAGCAAATAACAGAACGAATGCAGACAACAAAAGTACTACACCACTGAGTGCAACAGAATACTACACTACAGTAAAGGAGTGTGTCACTTGATAACAAAACAAACATCAAACTCCATAAAATTTATTACAGCAAGCAGATATCACAGACAACCACTAATAAATTTGTCTTGGATTTTAAAAGGAATTATTTTGGCTCTCACACTGGCTGAGCCAAGGGATGGTTAAATAGGTGACCATGGCCACCACAGACTAAAGTCTGACCCCAGCTGATGGTGAAGTCAACTGGGGCCAAGGCAGATACTAATAGAAAAGGAGTTACATACAGTAACTACTAATTTTCTGCTAGAAATAAAAGCCATTTCTCTGTGCCTTTTTATTCCCACATTGACACTTTTTAACAGCATAACCACGCATTTAATCTTTAATCATCTGACTGGGTTTGTCAACTGTTGAAGAAAGATTTTTGTGATCACATTTTTATTGTTTTTAGACAAACATAAACATATAATCAATACCAGAAAGCTGAATCTGTTCATCTGGACGCAGCGTTTTCAGATGAACAGATTCAGCTTTCTGGGATTTCCTTACCTGGATTATTGAGCATGCATCAAGAGACATACAATCAATAATATCAAAAAGTACAAAAAAGGAGAACCACAATGGCCAGAGAAAAAAAAAAGAAAAAACTGGCCCAAAAGGAGGCAAGAGAAAAAAAAAGAAGGGGGAGATGGACAACCAGAGAGCAAAAGATAAGGGGGGGCACTCAGTACAATAAAGACTTAAGATTCTCCACAACTTGGGTCAAAAGTTTAACTGCTTCTTTAGCTCCATGGGTTCGAGCTGTGGACAGTTCAAGATAAGCAACATCCATGAAAGTGAGCAGCCATAGCCTCAGAGTGAGTGACTGAAGTTTCTACCTTATGGCAATCAACTTTTTAGCAGCTGTCAAACCAGCTAAAAACACACATTTCTGAGCCTAATGCAGTTTAAGTTGATATAAATCATTTAAATTTAAAATGGATGGGGAAAGTCGAACAGAAGTTTGTAGCAAAGTAGACAATTTTCCAAAACGTGGACACTCCAGGACATTCCCAGACCATGTGATAAAAGGTGCCAATTGTACCTAAGGAGCAGAGTGTATAATTTGGGTCAGCCTTAAGTTCATAGTATAAAGTATTTTTGGCATCATATATGTCCAGTGTATAAAATTAAAATGCATTTGTTGATGATAAGGATTCCTGGAGCACTGTTTAATCATATCCCAAACACCATCCCAGTCAAAACTAGGGCTGAGGTCCAAAATATCTGTGTGTCATAATGAATCGAGTCTCAAGCAAAACCTTGAGTAATAGGTGTTTGCTAAGCGGCGCCTGCCATGGGACGCCATAAACAGTTGAAGAAAGATTAAAAACATATATGAGTCTATGTTGTATTTCTACATGGCACTGAATTAGCAATTGGCTACTGAAAACTAATATGGCTGTGCCACACACACAGATCAGTACCTACTCTTTGACTCCCACCACCCTCTGGAACACAAACTTGGTGTGATCAGGACCCTGCAACACCGAGCAGAAAATGTTCCCTCTAAGGCAGAAGGGAAGTGTGAG
>VUQS01067887.1:0-21400 GCA_015108495.1 Heterochromis multidens | reverse complement strand
TTACAGCCTATCCTCCTCATATCACACTATTTAGGATGAATAACGAATAAACTATGTTTTTGTTTTAGTGTCAGTGCTTGAAAATTAAACTCTTATCAAGTGTAAGTATTATGTGTAATTTATGAATGTGCACAAACAACCAAATTAAACACTCCTGTGCCTCCTTTTTCACCAGTTACTGTTTTTTTTTCTTCTTCTTCTTCTTCTCCTTATTATCACCCATGCTGAATTTGTATTTGCCCTGATAGCTTTCACTTCCAAAACTGTCATAGTCCTCGGTCCTCCTGGACGGACTCACCCCTTTCTCTCTCTCTCTCTCTCTCTCTCTCTCGCTCTCTCTCTCTCTCTCCTCCTCTCTGTATGAGTGTGTTTTTAGGAGGTGTGTCTGCTTTGTGTTTCAGAGGCAGAGTGTGTCAGTGGCCTCCGCCACACTAATTGCGCACCTGGGTTCCAGCATCTGATTATGCACCCGCATGCTAATGAAGACCTGACTATAAAAGAGTGGAGTTTCTCTTCAGCCATCACCAGATCGTTGTGCCACTTGTGGTCAAAGAAGCTAAATGGTAAATGGACTGATTCTTACATAGTGCTTTTCTACTCTGAGTACTCAAAGCACTTTATACAAGATGCCTCATTCATACCAGCACTTTGTTTTTTTTCTATGCTTAAGTGCCTTTTATGTTGCATTCACACACTGATGGATGCATCAGAGAGCAACTTGGGGTTAGTATCTTGTCCAAGGATATTTGGCACCCTGACTGGAGCAGCCAGGGATCGAACCACCAACCTTCCGTTTAGGGGATGGCCTATTCTACCTCCTGAGCCATAGCCAGGAGCCATAGCCAGCTCTTTCTAAACTTGTCTGCAAGGAATTGTTGTTTATGAGTAATTTACCTTTGTCTCTCCTTTCCAGAATGCCAGCAGCTGCAAGAGAGAGCGCAAAGACTGAGCTCACTCTGGAGAGTTCTCGGGGATGAAAGAGAAATGTTTGTGGAGATTGCTTACCAACCATACTGAAGAAACTGTTCTTTAAAGAGACTTGTTACAATAAAAACTCCTTTTACCTTACCACTGTGCTCTGTGCTTCTGTCCAGATATACAGCAAGCTTGACAAAAACCTTTTTAAGTCTTTATGCTGTTGTCTTGTGTCATAAGTTGAGCGGTGGGCTTTGAATTTGTGGAAGATGTGTTGTGTTTTATCACCTTCACACTTTTACATGATAAAAAATGCTGTTACTTGTCAACACTTATGACTAACTGTGTAACATTGCAAAAGGTTCACATATTCTACAGAAATGTTGCAAAGTTGCACTTCCTATAAATAAACTTGGAACACAGAAGATGATAGAAGTTTACTTTTAACATCACAGACGGTAGCATTAAAACAACTGTTTAGATTCAAGTTTTAATGATGATTTTTAAGAAATGGCTTGTTCACGTGTACTTGTGTTAACTGCCAAGAACAATGAATATCATCTGTTGACCACTAACAAGCTCAGCTGGAGCAGCTTTAAAAGAGCTAACTCACATTATGTGACCTCTGAACACCAGGGTGAATGTACAGTGGAGGATGGCAGGGTTTTATTGGTTGAATGCAATAATACTTTGTAGATTTTTGCAACAATTTAAAATAAATCATTATTGTTGGGGGAGAGAAATGCTGCAGCAACTTCCTGTTTGTTTCCTGTCTTTAAAAAGCTCTTCTGAGAGACAGAAACTGGCCTGCTGTATGATTGTTATTCAGTGTGTCATGGTCTTATTTGGCACAGGGAGGACATTCAGACTCCACCCAGAAAGGTTCCAGCTAACCAGTAGGTTTAAACCAGGAACCTCCTTGTGTTTATATATGTGTATGTGTGTGTATACAGGTATATATAATATAAAATATACACCCACACCTAACTGTGTGTGTGTGTGTGTGTGTTAGGTACACGTTGCTAGTGCCAGGTTGGACCCCCTTTTGTCTGCAGAGCTGCTTTAATTCTTCATGGCATAGATTCAACAATGTCCTGGAAATATCCCTCGGAGCTTTTGGTCCATATTAACATTATAGCATCATGCTGCAAATTTTATCGGCCGCACATCAAAGATGCAGCTCTCCCATTCCACCACATCCCAAAGGTGCTCTACTGGATTGAGATCTGATGACTGTGGAGGCCATGTGAGTACAGTGAACTCACTGTCATGTTCAAGAAACCAGTTTGAGATGATTTGAGATTAGTGACCTGTTGGCTTATCCTGCTGGAAGCACTGTGGTCATAAAGGGATGGACGTGGTAAGTAACAACACTTGGGTAGCCTGTGGCATTTAAATGATGCTCAGTTGTGCTAAGAAGCCCAGCGTGTGGCAAGAAAACATCCCCTACACCTTTACACCACTAGCACTTCTGTAAATAATCTAAAAAGAATTGTCTGAGATTGATAAAACCATGTGAACTTTTTTACTTCAGCAGCCAAAGGTTGAGTTTTAGGTTTTGGATGTTATAAAAGTTGTTAGATAAAGTCCCAGTTGTGTCGTTGAAAGGTGGCTTTTATAACACTTCTGTTTCACCATTCTCCTTGGGCTTGCTACATACTACCTTTTAGGCCTTTACTGCACATGTGAACAGTCTGAGTTTAAGTGGCATAGCTGGGAGGTCACTTCACAGTTGAAATGTGAACTATGAATTGATCAGTGCAACCCTTATTCTAGCCTTTGGTGTTTAGAACATATGGTAAGATGCAAAAGTACAGCAGGGAATTTGTCTCTTTACAGTGAACAGTGGTCATAGACTGAAGCTGAGTACAGCCTCTGTTATTTGTGAGTGACACATGAATCTCCTTTCTAGTACAGGGTTAGCACTTAATACTCAAAAGACAGATTTTGAATGGTATTGTACTTTAAAGTTACACAACACTGGAAAACCATAATTTTCATTACTCTAAAGTAGCTGACAAGCTTAGCTAGCTGTGAATTACTCTCATGTGTACGTGCAAAAGTAACACCTCTTAATACTTGTGCTTTTAAAGATGTGTTGTGTTGAGTGGGTGATTTTCTGACCTTTTAGTACACTGGATGCTGAAGCTGCTGTATGACAGACAGTTTTATACTAGCTGTTAAAAAAGCCCTACTGATGATGTCTAATGGAGATAGAGATTATATGAACTGGTCACTCTGACCCACTATTCTCAGTGTTGCGTAATGCTCTGGGGATTGTTACAACTTGCAGTTTTCTTAGGCCCTACTTTCCATTTGTTTTTTTGTAGCCATTAAGAATATAAATAATATGTTATTTTCTTTTTAGCCTGCTGCTGTTTTCCTTCTGTACTCCGTCAGGAGATCAAGACTCAAATGTTTTCAATGTGAGAGATGTTGCTGATAATATGCAGGCAGAGGGACAGAAGGAATGTTATCTGCATGTATTTAGGGACATGCAAACATCCATTAGACCTAAGTATCTCAGTCTGAGTGACCTGAAGTTACAGTGCAGTGGTCAAACATGTACTGTTACTTTGGTGTACACTATATTAGTTAGTAGTGTTTTTTTCCTGCTGATCATTAAGTCCCACATTGCAAAACCAGTGTGTGTCTCAGTCTTATTACTTTGCATTCAACATTATGTGATCTGTAGTATTAACACAGAGAGTCACAGAAACTTTGTAAACCTTCTTACAGAAGTTTTGTAATGGAAGCACCTCAGCTTTGTGTGTAAGAATAAGGAGCTATTTTTGCTGGCAGTTTATTCTCACTAAAATGCCTCTTGACTCTTTATTTTGTTTTTCTTGTTTACTTATCATCCATTTATGCAAAACAAAGCATCCAGGCCTGTTATTTAACTAAATACTCACAGATATTTTTTACTGTATCAATGAATAGTCCAAACTTTTAAGACACTGACATTTTTTACAAAATCATTAAAGTATTGCCTCATGAAGACAAGATTCCTTAAAACACGTAACAGTCTAGAGACAATTGGTTTAAGCACCAAAAACTACTTTGTTAGGTTTAGAAAAAGCTTGTGGTTTGGGATAAAATATGCCTCTTCACAGGACTGACCTGCACATTGAAAAATAGTACAGGCTAAAATATATATATAGACCTCCACTAATTTTTGGTTAAATGTCTCTTAGTAAGTTGCACCTCGATTACATGCTTTCGGTAGCGATCAACAACCTTCTGGCATTTTTCTGGCTGAATATTTGACCACTCTGATTGGCAGAATTGTTAGAGATAGTTCAAATTGGTTGGTTTCCCAGCACAGACTTTTAAGCATAGTCAAACAATTTTCAGTAGAGTTGAGGTTGGGGCTTTGGGAAGGCCATTCCAGAAGCTTAATGTTAGCCTGATTTATCCATTCCAAAACCAGTTTTGATGTGTGTTTGGGATCATTTTCCTGCTGGAACACCCAAAAGTTTCAACTGTCTAGCTGTTGATTTGAGGTGAAGTTGAAGAATTTTGGGTAATGTGCAATATACCAGTACCACTGGCAGCA
Source organism: Heterochromis multidens (assembly GCA_015108495.1). Lineage (NCBI taxonomy): Eukaryota > Metazoa > Chordata > Actinopteri > Cichliformes > Cichlidae > Heterochromis > Heterochromis multidens. Next base: position 16,929 of record VUQS01067887.1, on the reverse strand, counting down.
AAACAGCCCCAGAGCATGATGATACCACCATCATACTTAACAGTTAGTACAGTGTTCTTAGGTTTGAAATCCTCACCTTTACTCTTCCAAACATACCTCTTGTCATTGTGGCCAGATAGCTCAATTTTTGTCTTGACTGACCATAAAACTTTTCTCCAGAAGGCATTTGGCTTGTCCACGTGGGCAGCTGCAAATTTCAGTCGAGCTTGAAGGTGTCAATTTTTTGAGCAGGGGCTTCTTTTCTGGTCTGCACCCTCTCATCTGAGGGTGAGAGTTTGGGTTTTCTTCCAGACCTTGGCAAAGTGGTGACACATTCAAAGAACTTGTACATACATACAATTGTTTGAACTGATGATCTTGGAATCTGCAGTTGTTTAGAAATGGCTCAGAGAGACCTTCCCAACTTGTGTTAATTTTCAGTTCTCCTTGTTAGATCTTCACTGAATTCCTTGGACTTTTCCATTGTTCTGAGTATTGGTCAATCCAATGAGTGCTGTCAAACAAATCCTTTTTAAGCTGGCAAAGAGAAACCACCAGTTGTAGTCAATCATGATCACTAACAAGAGGTTAATTGGCCTTGCCAATTTAAAAGACATTGTAAAACCTTCAGCACTTAAGTGAGTGTATGTATATATTTGAGCCTGTATGTATACATTTGATCATGTGTGAATTACAGAAAATCAAAACTAAATTCAAAATTGTGCATCCAATTCTTTGAAAGCCCAAAATTACCATGACATTCATGCTCATGATGAGTGTATGTAAACCACAACTGTATATATGATGAGTTGAAAGTGACAAACCTATCTTACTATTACTTAAGTCCATGAGGCACACATGGCAAAAAGCACCTTAGGTGTCATTAGGAGACGGCAGCAGTTTTTTACAAAATGGCAGCATTCGAAGCTCTGGGAATGAGAAGTGGCTGAAATGACATGAAGTAGTGTTTCCAGTTTGAAAACAAGCAACAAAATCTGCATATGAACGCTGGAAGAGTGGTGGATGCATAAGGTTAAGAACTCTCAGCCAGGAGAGTCTCATGTGAGACAATTACTGCTTAGAAAGCTTTATGTTCCATGTTGCAGGTGATAGTTTCACTGTAAATTTTACATGCACTTCTGATCACTAAAGATCGCTTAACACCTGCCCAATATTGCATTCTCATTCTGCAGAAACAGTTTTGACCCAAAAATACATACAAGACCTATGTGTCCTAGTGTCCTATGGTGTCTAGTATGAGGATTTTGGCAGCAGAACATTTGGGTCCTGTGTGTTGGAGTTTCCATGGATCGGCTTTTGAGACACAAGCATTAGATACTCTTTGTCAGGTTTTTGGAGCATTTCCTGAGCATTTTTTGCAATCTCATGGGGCGCACTCTGTTACTAGGTGGAGGCAGATGCCATCAGGGAGTAACATTGCCATGGTTATACAATCACTGGCCACTTTATTGGGTAGGTCTGTCCAACTGCTTGTTGTTGGTCTGATGAGTCTTGATTTCTGCTGTGAAATTCAGATGGTAGGGTCAGAATTTGGTATAAACATCATGAAAGCATGGATCCATCCTGCACTGTCTCACAAGTTTCTCTCCGCTGCATCTATTGGAGTTTGTTTGAATGTTAGATAGAAAGCACTTAAGCATAGAAAAAGTGCTTGTATGAATGGGTGAATGAGACATGTTGTATAAAATTTCTTTGAGTGCTCCAGGAGAGTAGAAAAGTGCTACATAAGAATCAGTCCATTCACTCATATTTTGATGGTTTCTTCCAGAGAAAACTTGGGTTTCCTTTTATTCTGTTTATAAAGAAGTCTTCTTATCTTGTTTCTGCAAACAAGTTGGCCCAGGTAGGTTTGGATAACTTTTTTCCCTTAATAAATGAAATCATCATTTAAAAACTGCATTTTGTATTTACTTAGGTTATCTTTGTCTAAAATTAAAATTTGTGTGATGATCTGAAACATGTAAGTGTGACAAATATGCAACAAACTAAGAAATCATGAAGGGGGCAAATATTTTTTCACACTACTGTATATATGATAGATAAAAAGTAAGATAAAACAAGTTACAGAAAGTCTTAAGAAACTATACAAACTGTAAGTGCAAAACTGAGTAGTGCAATGTACATATGTGCATATGACCTGAATGATATAACAGTTGGTTCATCAGTGTTCATCAGAGTGACAGCCTGGGGCTATGAATGCATTAGGTAAAATCACACTGGTCTTTGCTTAGGGTTTCCAAATCACTGTGCTTGGTCAGCAGCAAGTGGGTGATATGCATCAAAGTCGTGTCGTCCACATGAATACCAGGACCCAGGTTTTTTAGCAGCATTTTAACAGCTCCACCTAACATAAACATATAATCCTTCCTTTGAATTTCAGTAATGTGCACTGTGTGCCACGTCATGAAGTTTTATCATGTTCTTTATTTGTAAAAGATGGAAATATTTGGCTGTTGTGTTTGTATTGTACTTGTGCATGCTGACAGTGTGATGTGCAAACACGAGGGAGGTGTAATTTACTCTCATAAAGCAAACCCAATGCAAATCAATACTGATATTGTTCTCTTTTCATATTTAACATGCCAAAGTGCACATGCTTATCCACAAATAATAGCCAAAAAAAGCAACACATAACTTAAATTAGACATTATTACATTTCTATGAACACACAAAGTCAAGATTTTATGTTTGTTGTGTTTTTAGTTGACTTGTACAAGTTTCACAGCCACTGTAGGAAAATAGAAGCAAAATACAACAAAAATGCTCTGTTTATATGAGAACGTAATAATTGACTGTATATTTGACAGAGTTGATGGAAAGAACTTCAAAGAACTGCACAAGCAGGAAAATGCAGCCTGGTCTAAGTTCAAAACTAAAAAAAAAAAGATCCTTTGAATGTTTGATCGAGTTGAATAAAGTTATAAGCGGGAAAGAAAGCAAAGCCTTTCAATTTCCAGGCCAAATAATGAAGACAATGGATTGATTTCCTATAGGCCAAAGTTGCTACATACTTGGCTCTGAGCCCAAAACCCAAACTGAAGGTCTTTACCAGAGATAAAGAGAAGAATGTGTATGTAACATAGAAGTGATCTCTGGTTGTCTGAGTTGTAAGAGAATATGTACACATAAAAATCTCTCAACTTTTTTATTCACAGTTTTGAACTGGGAGGATGTTTTAGAACAGTTCTACTCTGAGTGAGCCCCACCTCTTCCTCAGCCATCTGAATGATAAAATAACTCTCTGATACGGATGATCTTTGAAAATGCTAGAAGAAGAAAAAAACAGATCAAGTGTTTGAAGTTTGCTCACACAATCTTCTTCCAACTGAGATAATGTTTCTCTTTGGTTTCATGGGAAACACCCAAGGAAATGACCAGTGAATTCTCTTTTTCCAGACATGCTTGACTCTTGTTACTCAGCAAGAGTAATAATCTTTGTGGCTTCAGTAGCAGCATTTTCATGTAGGCACCTTTAAAAGTAGTGTTAAAGCATTGTTGCTATATAGCTCATCATTTGCACTGATACAACAGGGCTGTAAAGGTAGAGTGAGGGGGGATGGAGAAAGTCACTGTCACAGTTGACTGTGAAGGCCAGGAACAAGATCGGTTAAGCAAATATATTGTAAGGTTTACAGTACAGATACTCTCTGCAAATGCACACATTAGAAGAAGGGAAATCAAACAATGAGCACATAAATCTTTTGTAAAAGTGCTGACTTGACCACAGTTCTTTTGATTACAGTGATACAGCTACATATGAATATACACACAAACTAATTTTTTTTCTGCATCTCTGAAATTAAAAGCAAACAATCACGTTCCTTCACCCTCTCAGCTTTGCTCCATCGTCGCAAAAGATCTTCTCCTTGAACCTTTACATGCCCTGCTCTGTCCTCTGGTTGCAAAGAAAATTATCTACAGTCTGTGCACATGTGTGCTTTTTCTGCTTTAGATTATTGAAAAAGAGAGCTGCACCATCTGATTGTATTTTAATTAATAGGTCACGATTCAGTCAGACAAGATCCACACTGTGCCGTCCATGCTGCGTGCAGAAGGTTAAAATAACTCAATTTGTTTTCTTACTTCCTGAATGCAGGTGATCAGACTTAATGCAATCAGACCTGTTAAACAACACATAAGCATTACAGTCAACATCAGTGGAGTTAATCACATCTACCTCTCCCAAACAGATTCCCAAACAGGGGCACTTGGGATAAAGAACTATGGGGAAAATGTGATAAGGTTTGCATGTTCTCCGTGTACTCCAGCCTTCTCTCACAGTCCAAAGACACGCATGTTAGGTTATTTGGTGATTCTAAAATGGCTGTAGATGTTAATGTGAGAGTGTGTTTGTCTGTCCTCTGTGTTAGCCCTGTGTGCTGGTTACCTGTTCAGGCTGTATGCTGCTTACCCTCTCCCATAGTTTGTGTTTTGTACTTCTCTCCCTATGCTCTCCTTTTTTTCGCTCCTCTTTCCCCTCACCCTGTAACCAGTCACAGCAGATGGCTGCCCCTCCCTGAGCCTGGTTCTGCCAGGAGCTTCTTCCTGTTAAAAGGGAGTTTTTCCTTCCCACTGCTGCCTAGTGCTTGTTCATAAGGGATCATCTGACAGTTTTCTCTCTAATACTGTAGGGTCTTTACCTCACAGTGTTAAGCATCCAGAGGAAACTGTTGTGATTTGTCGCTATATAAATAAAATTGAATTGAATTGAATTGAATAGAATTTAATACTACAGCTGGGATAGGCCCTAGTGTCCTCACTTCCCAACCTGAAGTTGGATAAGAAGTTAAGAAAACAGATGGAAGTAAATATCTGAACTTAAATGTGAAAACTACCTAGATGGCAGAGAAGATGGCAAAGAAGTCTAAACAGTGACAGACAAATGTTTGTAATTGTTATGGATTGCTGCTAAAAGGAGCAGAAACAAAAACTAAAATAAATAGAAATCATTTGCTATAAGCTGAAATAGTCAATTAAAAGAAGGTGATAAAGTTTTCTTAAATCTTTTAGATAAAATGCCGCTGAAAAGCTTACCTAAAATTGGCAAATAACTCGCTAAAATATAGTGAAAACTCAGACATAGTTTGTTGACAAAATTAACAAAGTTAAACAAGCTGTTAGTTCCTTCATAACAGGTAAAGGATTGTCCTAGTGTCCAATTACTCTATGCACAGCACTTTTGTATTGCTTTGTGTGGAAAAGTGGGGTACAATTAAACCTTCTTTGCTTTGAAATGTCTGCTTGTTGCTTCTGCCACTTGAAATACAAATGCAGACTTTCTCAAACTGACAAACGTTTCTAACGCTTTACAAAAAATAAATAAAAACAGTAATAAATAACATGAGGGGTAGAGGAATCATCAGACAGTAGCCTACTGTTTTTATTCCTCAAATAACTGTAGTCTTTTGTCTGCACTTCCCCCGATACACTCCACCTTCTCATTTTCTGTCTCCTTTTTGATTTGAACCAACAACCTCAACAAACTTCCTCTAATTCATACAGTTAGGACTCTGTATAAAATGCAACTAAAAACACAATGCAATGATTTACAAATCCCATAAACTCATATTTTATTCACAAAATAACATGGAAAACATATCAAATATTTGAACTGAAAAAATGTAACATTTTAAGAAAAATATTGGCTCATTTTGAATTTAATTGCAGAAACACATCTCAAAAAAGTTGGGATGGGGACAACAAAAGGCTGAAAAAGTAAGTGGTGCTAAAAAGGAACAGCTAGAGGAACAGTTTGCAACAAATTAGATTTTTTTGGCAATAGGTCAGAAATATGATAAATATCTCATCATCTACAGTACATAATATCATCAAAATATTCAAAGAATCTGGAGAAATCTCTGTGCACAATGGACAAGGCCAAAAATCAGTATTGGATGCCTGTGATCTTCAGGCCCTCGGGCAGCACTGCGTTAAAACAGGCATGGTTCTGTTATAGAAATCCCTGGATGGGCTCAGAAACACTTCCAGAATTGTTTGTCTGTGAACAGAAAATAAATAAGTCATCCGCAAATGCAGGTTAAAGCTTTGTCATGATCCAGAAACACCGCTGTCTTCTCTGGGCCAAAGGTCGTTTAAAATTGACTGAGTCAAAGTGCAAAACAGTTCTGGGGTCAGATGAATCTAAATTTGAAATTCTTTCTAGAAAACATGGACATGGTCCCTCTTTTCTTCTGGACTAAAGAGGAGAGTGACCATCTGGTTTGTTATCAGTGCTCAGTTTAACAACCTGCATCTCTGATGGTATGGGGGTGCATCAATGCCTATGGAATTGGCAGCTTGTACATCTGGAAAGGCACCATCCGCTGAAAAGTACATACAGGTTTTAAAACATCATGTTGCCATCTAGACTACACCTTTGTGAGGGAAAGCCTTGGATATGTCAGCAAGACAATACTAAACTACATACTGCATCTATTCCAACATTGTAACGTTGCAGTAGAAGAGTCCAGGTGCTGAACTTGCCTGCCTGCAGTCCAGACCTTTCACCCACTGAAATCCTTTAGAGCATCATGAAATGAAAAATATGACAAAGAAGACCCAGGACTTTTAAAATCTAAATCAAACAGGAATGGGACAACGTTCCTCTCCCAAAAGTCCAGCATCTGGTCTCCTTAGTTCCCAGATGTTTACAGACTGTTGTTAAAAGAATTTGACTGTGCACTGTCTTATCCAAAGCATGGAACTCTCCTCTACATCTCTGCATCTGTGTTACTTGTTTGTTTATGCTGGGTAAATGGCCATAATTGCTGTTGTGGACATGGACATGTGGTTGTCCATCTCCACTGTCTGGGCTTCTTGAGAATTGAACCGTGGAGTAAACAGGGATTCCTAATCTAGCATCCAATTTGAAGTGTAGCAGTGATGGTGTGGCAAGGTTGCTGTGACGGTGGAGATGCACTGGAAAAACAGTCCATTAAAGGCTCTATCAGAAACATTTGATTTCTCTATAACTTCTTGTTCCTGGATAAATGTCTGCTAGACTGTCTTCTTTCCCTGTCACAAACATGCACATGTTAAAACAAATCCATGTCCAAAAAAACATTTTGCATCACATGTACACAACTGGTTGAGCATGCACACACAAATCCACATTCAGTGTTTTACAGATAAACAAAAACCTCCCATGAGTCTCATTTCCAACACAACATCACACAAACAAAGGAAAAACTGAGGTCCTCTGCAAGCACTGATACACAGCTGGTGATTGTTTATTTTCTTCCCTTCGTTAAATGATTACAAGTTGAATCAAACTGTTGTTTTAGTAATACTGAAGGTTATACCACCACTGTCATGTTCACATCGCTAGTCTAGGCGACACAGATGTGTTAAAGTTTTTTTTACATAGCAGCTCAGGAACTGGGAGGAGGTGTTTTTCTCACTGCTTACTGTCACAGACAGCATTAAAAATAATTCTTCTGGGTAAAGTCCGGTGAATAATGTAATTTACATCAAACGGTAATATTTTAACAGAATATCTGAAAGGCTAATGGAAAAATGAGTACTACTCGATTAGGAATGAACTGTTTACTGATGGCAAAAGTTAAAGAATAACTAAGTCAAGGACTACTAGCACTAAAAGCCCAGTTATTTATGAGCCGATCTCTCAATACTGTGAAATACAAGAACCTCCTGACGTTAAACCAATAGCTAATTATTTCCATAGCATTACATATTATACTTAATATCATTCATTACCAACATAAAGTGGAAGGGATGCCTCCAAACTGCAGGAGTTATTACTAGAAATGGGATGCATCAAGTCATTCAGGAAGTACTTCAGCATTTTAGTAGAATTTCTATAAAACAGATTTTAAACAGGAGTCTGCAGAGCTGCAGAGGCCAAAATATTAAGACTTTTATTCCCTGTGACTGATCAAACACCAAAAATACTTGGTCTCAACCCATTTCAAATTGTGACCGATCATAAAACACACTTTTTCTCCTTCTTTTCCACATTTAAAAAAAAAAACAAAAACTATTCTTGATTATTCCAAAGGGTTACCAATGACAAATGATTTAAATATTTTAATGTCTGAAAAAATCTGGGATTAAATGGGTTAAATGTCCCATACTGCAGCAGACAGCATGTGGTGATTAGACCCACCCTGCCTGGTAATAGTCATCTCCGATTTTCAGCAGCTGCTTTGAACTAAAAAAGTGCAGCGTTCACTGACTAACTTTTCAGGTCTCAAGGGATTGCAGTGTCAGAGAGCTGATTCGCACATTTCAGCTATACAAGTGCTTCACAGGCTCAGTATTATTTCCCATGACCAGATCAGTAAACTGATCTCTAAAATCAACAGAAGTCCTTTGCTTTGTTGCTCCAAATTTAACTGAAATACGGACTGTTTGTTTACCTTACTGTATAGTGTCACCATTATTCCAGTGAAAGTAAACAAATATTATCTCTAGAATTTTGATGTGTTTTACCTAATTCTGTGACATTACCACAAACAATGTATCCTCACAGAGTTTGTGCTTACAGGAAACAAGCTGACTGTGGCAGGCTGCGGTCATCAGATGAACAATTTATAGCTCCCTGATTCCCTCTTATGCAAATGTGCAGCAAGATTAGCCTGCCTCTCTGTGTTGGGCTGTATTTTATGGCTGGAAGCTGCTGCAATTCATCTGGATGTGACATGATGAGTCACAGTCAAATCTGAGATTGGCATCGGTTTGGTAGCAGACAGGACAGCTTTAAGCCCAATTAGCGCGTTAAAAAAAACTCACCACACAAAATACCACTTGGCTAAATGTTCCAGAGGCAAGTGTTAATGAGACAGACTCCGCTGGGTACATTTATGGAGATGCCAGCAGTGAGTCACTTGGACCACTAGATGCCACAAGAATGCTGCTCCATAATCTGTTTTAATCTAGACAAAAAGCAGTTAAATTATTTTCTTACTGTTCTTTATATGTACTGCATTGTGTTTAGTCAAGTTTTCCAGGAAGTACACATTTTAACACTGTTGTTGCTTCCCTCTGTAAGATCACAAACACCACATTTCAGTAAAATGGCTGTGTGGTGTCAATCATGTGAGAGAGAATGAGGAAGTGATGTAACAGTTTGATGTTTCAGCATGTGAACCAGGCAGTTCAAGGCCACTGGGTACATCTTTCCCTGTATCATTAATTAGGTTAGATTATGCTTTAATGCTCAGTGAAAAAAGGAAAAGGGGATGGGAAGATGAAGGACAGAGGAGCTTGTTTAGTTGATTGGAGTAGGGGAAAGGTGAGGATGTGTGGGAGAAACATATGGATGGAAGGGAGAGGACTCTGAAGTGGGTCATAAATAAGAAAGAGTGGAAAGAAAGTGTTTAAGAACACGAGATGTAGTTTAGCAAGTCACTTGAATTTTATTGGTGAAAGCAAAGGAAACTAGAGAGACCATCTTGTGATAGGATCACACCAGCTATGATATGAGCCAAAAGCTCAGGCTTCAGTTTTTACTTTTTCAATTTTTCATTATTATTATTTTTTAACTCTTGGCTCTGTGTTATGCAAATGAGAGCTGGTAGCCCTAATATGGTCTCAGGTACACAGCGCTGGCTGTGAGCACAGCAACCCCTTGAACTTGCTGTTCAAACCTTCTGTTTATGAGGGGTAGCCAATAATTTAAATTAAATAGAGGGGGAACAGAGCCAAAACACTTTGTATCAGGAAGAGCATGACCTGAGAGGCTGCACCAAGGCCCAGTATAAGATAAACAGGGATTATTTTGATCCATGACTCATGCAAAGCTAGTCTAGCGGAGCCCAAGAATGAAATATCGAGGTGTAAATGAGTGTAAGAGGCTTCGTTTCAAAGTCTTTATTTTGATGTTTGCACATCTGCAAAGCACAACAGACATATTCAGCTATGTAAGATGTTGTAACTGCTTCCTTTGGAAATCAGCGGCTACAAATATGAAGAAAATGACAAAAGAAGATAATTTAGGCAGTTTTTAACCTTGGAGGAGCTAACGATTTCTGTGCTTCTTGTTTTTATCTGAACTAATAGAGTCTGTTATGCCAGGTTAGCCTGTGTCAGCCACTCTTAAAGATCAGGTTTAATGTTTTTCCATGTTTAGTGTCACTGACAGGTATCTGCCACTGTATACTAAACAGCACTGACATTTACTTTGACTGATTTTGACAGAAAAACTTGTGCTGCGAGCAAAGTTAGCAAATAGTAAAAACAAAATTAAAAAACAGATGAATTCTTATATTCATATATTCATTATGCTATCTGTCTGCCATAGCAAAGGTAATGAATGGCATGTTGCTTTCACAGCTTGTTTCTGCTGCCTCCAAGTGGCCAAAAAGATATCAGATAAGTTATGGTGGGTTTAAATATCTGCTTTGCAACAATTTTTGTTGTGTAAAAAAAACACATTTTAGCAGTGGACTCGGTGGTGTAGTATGTTAATTACTGTTTAGCGTACGACAATCTCCACCTTTTGTCCCAAATATTATGACTTAAACATTATTGCAGTTATTGTATGCAGTCTGTTGTGGCAATGCAAAAACAGCAAATTTAAATTTAAAAAAAAATGTGTTTGTGCTCCCCGGGATTTCTGTTGATCATATAGTGGCTGTTTGTGCTGCTGGTGAGTTCAGAGAGCTCATGACAGGGAAAGGCTACCATATGGCAAGACAGGAAGGAGGGTGTGTGTGTGTGTGTGTGTGTGTGTGTGTGTGAGAGAGAGAGAGAGAGAGAGTGAGGGAAAGAGAGCACATCACATTGAAGGAGGAGGGATGAGAAATGACAGGAGCTTTAAGAAGAGAGAGAATGATAGAGACTGGAAACAGAGAATAGACCTGGGTGATGGTGATGGTGGTGATGATGATGATGATGGGGAAGAGGGGGTGTCGGTTGGGGGGTGGTGATTGAGATGAGTGAGAGATGGTGGGTGGCAGAGCGTACAGCTTGGAAGCAGAGGAGGTGACAGTTGGGGGTGTTCACTGCTCAGTGATGTGTTATGATCCGACTTCCCCCACTACATACACAGAGAAACACGTCTTTTGTCACTTAAGAAGACATTGATTTCACCTATTATTGTTTCCTGCAGACTTACTGGTTTTTTTTTTATATGATTATTATTATTATTATTATCATTGTTATAAACAGATCTCACAATGCACTTGTCTCCTCATGTCCTCCAGCCTGTCTGTGGCACTCAACCCCAACCACCGTTCAGTAACAAATATATTTTCCCCATTAAACAGCTCACGTTTGTAAATTTTTCTTCAACAGATGCAGATTATTCGATTAATGGTGTACAAGTAAATATTTTTTGCAGTAAGGCAGCGTATGACAACTACAGTGACCCTTTTTATTGTAACATTGAAACACTGTGGCTCAGCTATGCATGTATTTTTACCATTTTTGGGCAACAATCAAAGTCTAGAGTTTGTTAGCAGCATGCATTTGCTGCAGGTTTGTTGACAATAATTGAAATGTATAATATCTCCAGGCCAACACTAAAACTTAATGGTTTACCTTGTTGAAAGCTTCCTTTAGAGGTGAGCCCCCCTGATATAACTGTATTAACAGATTTATGTCCCCACAATATGATTAATAAACACTCTCTCCCTCTCTCTGGCTCTATCTCTCTCCTTAGCTCCCTCTCTCCCTCGCTCTCCCTTATTCTGGCTCTGTTGCCAAGGCTACCGTACAGCCTCTTGCTGCATATACCTAGATGAAGCTGCCGCCTGTGGATCTCTCTCTCTATCCTCCAGGATACAAACAAAAGAAAACCCATCAGACTTTAATACCGCTATCTCTCTTTCTCTCACAGACACACACACACCTTAAATTTGCAGATTCTTGTTTTCCTAGCCTCACACGCGTCCTCTTACTCTCTGTGTCTCTCACTGTCGGTCTGTCTCTTTCTTACGTGCAAACACACTCCTTCATCTCCCAGACAGAGAGGCAGTAAAGGGATTGGCGTGGTTCTTGGTGTTTGGCTCCCAGTGTTTGGCTCAAAGGGAGCAGAGCGGCAGATGGCGATGTGAAGACGGGCTCAGCCAGGTAAGAGGACTTATCCTAACCAGACTTAAGGCTGTGGGTGAGTGACTGTTCCAGCCCTCCTCTTCTCTCCGCTGTGTCTCCCTCTTTCCCCCTGCGTGGCTGTATGACATGAGGTGAATACCAATTCCTCAGCAAAGCCCCTATGGTTTACATGGCCGCTGTGCTTTCCTGGCTGTAAAAAGGTAGGGGGTGTGTGATGTAGGAGCTGTATATGTGTGTGTTTATTCTTAGATTATTGAATCTGATCATTTGCCAACAGGTTGGTCCGTCGATGCTGCCTTTATACTGTATATTTTCCCTCTTTTTTATCACTCAAAGCTTGATTTCCTCTGTGTTGTATCATGTCTATGTGACAATGTGGGAGTTACCAGAGAGAGATGCAACAGTCCACCTCCCTGGGTGATTCATTACTAATCCATCCAGCTTCTGCACTGTGTGGTCGCTCTAGCTCACCGTAGCCATGTACGTGATATGAATGGTGTTTTGTCTTAGTATGAATGACTGCCAGAGAATGCCATTCCTGCGCTGGTGTTTTGATGCAGTGCAATCATGTAACACAACCCTTTGTCACTGGGAATCCAGATTTATCTCCAGCAGCCTGTAAATCAATTTGCTATGCAGCAGATTTTAATTATTCATACAGTATAGCTTCGGCTGAATTGTTAGTTTATGTGTGCGTTAATGAGATTTCCCTTCAAAAATGCTTGTGGAGCAGCTGCAAGAGATTGTAGGAGTGTATGTAAACAATAGAGCTGATTGATTATCTGTCTTTGTGATATATAAGACAATGCTGCAGATTTGCTGGGCATTTAATTTTAAGGTCATTGCTGGCTTATGTGTGTATTAATATCAAGATTTTCTCTGTGTGTATGGGAGATAAAGGTTGATGAGACAGGTCTCGGCCCTCGTGACTTTATCTCACGTTTCAATCTCATCATCACTTTCAGGAAGAGCTTCCTCTTACCTCGTCTCTCTGCCATATGAGCACTTCAGCAGCACACTCGATACTCGCTCTTTATTCGCTTTGATTCTCCCGGAAACAGGAAATGCTGCCACATAGTATACGTGAGAATTTTACTGTAATGATGGAAGCATGTCCAACAAATTGTTTTGTTTTTTTTAAAAAAACAGAGCGAAAAAGCAGATTTGGACTTGTTATTTTTCCACACAGAGACACTGGGAGCATCAGGAATATCCATTAAAGCTCACGCCAGCTGTCACCACTTTAATTCCCCCCGTTCCCGACTGTAGGAAAAAGCTTTACACAGCTGGCAGCCCCTTCTCATTCCTGGTCCTGTAGCTCTTCTGGGACAGAGGCCATAGGCATATTGTATGGCTCGGTTTAGAATCTGCTGGATGGTGGGTTCTTGAATGGATGCAGATCAATGGAAACACTATGCGCATACTCTATTTGAAGACTGAGGGGGTGGTGTTTGTAAGGACCCAAGAACAGTAGACCTTCAGCGAGGAATGAGGCTCAATCCATCATCAGGTTTGACTTATTTGCTTTAAATTCATTTGACCTGAGCTTACTGCTCAGGTAAATGATTTAGGTCTTTAATTTTCACACCTTTAATTTTCATAGTGAGCTCCTGAACTATCGACAGTAATATATTGTATAGCAGCATCATACATCAGCTAAAAACCCAGATGTTCTTAGTTTCTAGGTATTATTAATGGCAATGTTGACTCTTCAAAGCCACAAAGCTTTATTTAAATTCTAAGGGAGATCCAGACATTTGCAAAGATACCAAATATGACTGTGAAATGCAGATAAAATCATGCACAAAACAGCTGGAATGTGAGCAGTAAAGTGCTTTGGTTTGATGTTTTTGCCTGTGTTAAATGATTACAGTGTAAATGTAGAGCTTATAGTCGAGAACATATAATAAACTATCACACACTCAGTACGTTACCCCATTATTTTCTATACTATTATGAATAAATTCTATCTTCAAGACTATAATTAAAAAAGATATTCAGTATATCTTCACATGTACATACAGCATGTTAGGAAATAAAAGAGTTAGGATAGGCATGCATTTTTCCGTAAATCAGTATAACTCCACAGTTTCAGTACACAGTGCCTTGTGTTGCCTCAGTTACTCATTCATTCAGGCTTACTTCGCCCTTCAAATTTAAACACAGCTAAGGCAGGAGTTGCACCAAGTATTTTAATTCTAATTTTCAGATCACACATGAATCAATATTCACATTCATATCTGTTTCTGCAACATTAGAGACAAGGGTTCATCAAAAATGTAAAGCTGTACCATAATGTGGAAGTAATGAGAAACCTCTGAGTTAGTACTTAGTGTGCAAAAATGACTAATGTTGGAGTAATGAGTAATGACTGAAGAGGACTTGTGACCTCGGTATTTCTGAGATCCTAGGGACTGCTTGGGTTAAATATACCAGACGGTTCACCAAACAAGCACTGAGACAAAGCAAGTGGCAGAAAAACAGAAATATTTACCTCAAAGAATAAAAGCAAAGAGAGGCTGAATTTTCTTCTTAGGACAAATGTGAATATTGTCACTGCTCTCCCAGTGCAGATGTGTGTTTGTGTTTTTCATTTTTCATGCAGCCTATCTGACAAAAGTCTGTCCATGTGTGTGCATACACACACACACACACACACACACACACACACACACACACACACACTACAGTATACTGGTTGCCACAGTTACCAAAACGCCAACCTCACTGCGTCATTGCTTCAGACAACCTTCGCACAAAAAAAGAGTTGCTCTTCCTCCCATTCATCCCTTCATCCACTCTTCTACCTGTCCACCTATTGTTGAAAAATGGAAGCACACTGAGCCGCTCTTATACAACACAATCTATGCCTCTGTGTGTGTGTGTGTGTGTGTGTGTGTGTGTGTGTGTGTGTGTGTGTGTGTGTGCACTTTACATACGTGTGTACATTGTATGTATGCACATTGCCATGGCTACAAGCCGGTCCAACTGGCGTCATCACTTCAAAACCACCTTCACAGCAAGCAAAGAGAGAAAGAAACGGACTCAAAGCACACACACACACACACACACGCATGCACACATACGAAGCTCCTGCTACTGGTGTGGTCTCATATTCCGCTGAGCTCACCCCATTCGTTCAACAGGGTCCAGTGGCACATAAGGAGAGGAGGGGAGACGGTAGAGAGGAGATGAGGGCAGAGAAGGCTCGGCTTCATCATGCATACTGATTCGACTGGAGCAATCTGAATGTATTTCTGAGGGTGTCTGCTTAGTCTGGCTTGAATCATCCCTGCCTCTTAGGGATGCAGAGAGAGGCAGGGAAAGAAAGAGTGGGGAAAAAATATTGACAGTTTACTGTGTCACCTTACATCACCATCCTCCGCTCATGAACGCACAGCTGGGAGTCGACAAGGGTGCTACTCTGATCCATCATTAGAGAAAGCTGAATTACTAACCCTCTTTCAGCATCTCTCAGTGTTACCAGTTGAATTTCTTACTCCACTACATATCATACACTTTTTAAAAAATGGATGTAGCTACCATGTCATCACTCACTGGTTTGTAAACTGATATTTTGATGCCTGAACTTTATGGCTGTTGCCATGTTGTATTTTGGAGTCAGAAGTGACCATACTTAGACAAGAGGGTGGAGTGCTAAGTTACAGGCTAGCAAACTTGCATCCATAAACTGTAGGAGTTCATCACACAGACTCAGATAAGTAACATACTAATAACATGATAGAGTTTCATTCAATTAAAGTAAAACATGGGTGTCTATGAGCATTAACTCACTTTTGGAACCAGCATCACGTGGCTATTTGAGGAACAAGTTTCTGGTACTTGCTTAGGTTTTTGGTTTTTTGCCCCAGAGGTTGGAGAGATTTGGATCATGTTTAGGAAATCTGCAACTGTCATTCCTCTGTTCTTACCATTCTGCTAATCTTCATTTTGAAGTTAAGCCCCTGAGCTACAATGTTTGGCCACTGTCTTGTGTCTTTCAGAACTGACTCTGCCTCACAATGGCTGACTATGACCGGATGCCACAGGATACTCGATTTACCTTGATCATGTGATGTGACTCCCCTGCCAGTTCTCTGCCATCTCTCATAGGTCAGTCATTTGACTTTATTGCTCCTTGATGTTGGAAAACAGGCAAACAGGGAAGTTGTTCCCTTCCACTGTTGGTCAGTAGCCATGAAAACTCGTTCCGAAATCACTCATGGCCAATTTAGCTATCAGCAACACATTCAGACCAACGTGAAATGTGGTCAAATGGTCAAATGTGCTCAGTCTCACACACACACACACTGCACTTTTATCCTATATATACAGTGGTGTGAAAAAGTATTTGCCCCCCTCCTAATTTCTTGGTTTGTTGCATATTTGTCACACTTACATGTTTCAGATCATCAAACAAATTTTTATATTAGACAACGATAACCTGAGTAAATAAAAAATGCAGTTTTTAAATGATGATTTCATTTATTAAGGGAAAAAAGTTATCCAAACCTACCTGGCCCTGTGTGAAAAAGTAATTGCCCCCTAAACCTAATAACTGGTTGTGCCACCCTTGGCAGCAAGAACTGCAATCAAGTGTTTGTGATAACTGGCAATGAGTCTTTCACATCGCTGTGGAGGAATTTTGGCCCACTCTTCTTTGCAGAATTGTTTTATTTCAGCCACATTGGAGGGTTTTACAGTATGAACGGCCTGTTTAAAGTCATGCCAAAGCATCTCAATTAGATTTAAGTCCAGACTTTGACTAGGCCCATCGAAAATCTTCATTTTGGTTTAATTTTGTTTTTTTTTTAGCCATTCAGAGGTGGACTTGCTGGTGTGTTTTGGATCATTGTCCTGGTGTATAACCCAAGTGCTCTTGAGCTTCAGGACGTGAACTGATGGCCGGACATT
>VUQS01067886.1:0-10149 GCA_015108495.1 Heterochromis multidens | reverse complement strand
ATCTGCTGCAATGACCCGGTTACTGCGTTCACCAGATATCAACACGATTTCGATCCGCTCCTCACGTGTTAACCTCTTCGACATGTCAATGGCTGTGAACAAAGAGCAACTTGTAAATAACTCATGAAAGAATAAAGTTACGTTGAAACCAAGCACACCATTGTTTTTCTTGTGACATTACCAATAAGTTTGATGTGTCACATGGCCCTCTTCCTATTGAAAAAACAAAAGTTGTATCCAAGATGGCTGACTTTTAAATGGCCACCATGGTCACCACCCATCTTGGGGAGTTTGCCCCCTCACATATACTAATGTGCCACAAACAGGACTTTAATATCACCAACCATTCCCATGTTATTACGGTGTATCCATATAAATGGCCCACCCTGTAAATAAATTTTTATTTTTCGAGACTGTAAAACTGTCATGTCACATCAACAACCCACTTGTAAAAAAAGAGCTACATCTTGGATTGCACAGACCACTGTTAGGATGATAAATATTAAAGTTCATGAAAATACAATTAGGAAAAGACTTAACGAGTATGGCTTCTTTGGAAGGGTTGACAGAAGAAGGCCTATTCTCTAAAAAGAATATGGTTGCATGGCTTAGCTTTGCAAATTCACCTCTGTTCTCATCTGTCCAAAGGACATTGTTCCAAAAATCTTATGGTTTGTTCAAACTGAAGATGTCTGGCCATAATGAACAGTGCCAAATTTGGTGAAAATGAAATGGGCTTGTTGTGCAACCACAGGGACTTGGCATCTTGTAGTCATTGAGTCGAAGACGAACTTCTCTGTGTATCAGAGTATTCTAGAGTCAAGTGAGAAGCCATCTGTCTAAAGATCAGCTGAAATTGCGTACTTTACTTTATTGTCCCCTTAGGCAAATTTGTTGTAGACTCAAGTGCTGTCACAGAAGCTGCCTTTAAAGAGTCAATAAACATTACAAGAGAAGAAAAATAAATAAGTAGATTAAAAACAAACAAACAAACAAATTGGGTCATGCAGACCGACAGAATTAGCAGCTGTATCCTTGGGCAAGATGCTGAACCCAGAGTTTTACTTATTTACTTTTTTTTATGTGTTACTTAAATAATTGCATTCATTAAAGAATAAGAACTTAAACTTAAAAGGCACCATATACCAGTTCTGTCAGGTCCACTGTTAATTAATTTCTTTGTAAAGCATGAGTTGACTATTGAACACTACTGAAGTGTCAGTATACAATATTTTAACATTCATTTAGGATGGTCTGAATGGCCTGGTCTCTGCTGAGGCGACTGCTCTCTGCTACTGCCACAAGTGGCAAAAAATATTAAGTGTAAATGAGGTCATGAAATGGGTACATGCCATTTCATTTTTGACTGCTACTCCTCCCTCGCCATAGCTGTGAGGGAGGAGTAGCAGTCAAAAATAAGTTAGTGTGAGAAAATATGTTGTTTTTAATTTGCCAGTGTCTGGCAGGGGATACACACCTTTTAGTCAGAGTTTAATGCAGGAATTTGAGGAGTTGTCTGACAATGGTAAGTCTTAAAATAACAAACATCTGTACATGTTCCCTCAGAGCAGTGTTAAAACCTGTTTTTCATCCAGCTTGTATTCAGAGGGATATATGCATGCCTGAACATGTGCCCCCCCCCCGACGGCATGAAGAATGATAATAAAGGCCAGAGACCCAGTGTAAATTGATATCTCTACACACACATTTGGCATGCATGAATAGATATGAATCATTCTGTTCACATTTAAATTTATGTATCTAAATATTAATTTATATATGTATATATTTATACATAAATGTATGTGTATGCTAATAATTATGCTTCTTTTACTAGTTAAGTTTACTAGTTTACTAGTTGTGATCGGTGTAAGATCTATCTAGACTATAAGATTACACATAAGATTGGTAGAATCAAATATGAGGCTACAATACATATTTTCAGTCAGCAGCTGGCTGCAAAGTTTCACTGACCATGTTTGGTAATTTTTGTAGGTATTTCTATCAGCTCCAAAAGAGCTCTTTAGCGACAGGGAAGATACAGATAGTATTTCATTCTCCTTTGTAACACGCTGTTGTAAACCTTGGAAAGAAATGCAAAGCCATTTCAACACTTTGGGACTCCAGCAAATCATGGTGAGAGCCGTTATCCACAAATGGAGTAATTTTGGTAGGCCAGCCACTCCTGGGAAGGTTCACCACTGTTCCAACGTTTCTCCAAGAGCACATCAATAAATCACAAAAGATCACAAAAGAGTCCAGAACAACATCTAAAAAACTGCTGGCCTCACTTATCTCAGTTAAGATCAGTGTTCATGATTCAACAATAAAGAGACTGGGCAAAAATGGCATATTGGAGAGTTCCAAGGAAAAACCCATTGTTGACCAAAAAGAATACAAAGGCTCGTCTCACAGTTGCCAAGAAAAAACAACGAACATCTTGATGATCCCCATGGCTTTTGGGAAAATATTCTGTGATTGACAAGACAGAAGTTGAACTTCCTCTGAGGTTTTCTACCTTTCAGATCTGCCGTAAAACTAACAGCATTTCATAAAAAGATCATACCAAGAGTCAAAAATGGTAGTGTTAGTGTGATGGTCTGGAGCTGCTTTGTTGCTTCAGGACATGGATGTCTTGCCATAATTGATGGAACCATGAATTCTGCTCTCTACCAGAAGATCCTGAAGAACCATCAGTTCATTTCCTGAAGCTCAAGCGCACTTAGGATACACAGCAGGACAATGATCCAAAACACACCAACAAGTCTACCTCTGTATGGCTCAAAAAAAACAAACAAACAGATTTTAGAGCAGCCTAGTCAAAGTCCGGACTTAAACCCGATTAAGATGCTTTGGGATGTCCTAAAACAGGTTGTTCTGTCTCAAAAACCCTCCATTGCGGCTGAATTAAAACTATAAAAAAAACTATAAAACTAACTATATAGAAGAGTGGGCCAAAATTCCTCCACAGTGATGTGAAAGACTCATTGCCAGTTATCACAAATGCTTAGAAGAACATACCCAATTGCTGGTGCCAAAAAGCTGCTGGGAAATGATTTTCCATAGTGACACCTGGGCAGAGCATGTGGTTGCGGTCCTGGACTCACTGAGGCAGGCAGGCGGGGCTCACGGCCAACCCGAAGAAGTGTGTGGTTTGACGGAGGGAAGTACAGTATCTGGGGTACCACTTGGGAGGCGGGCAGGTGCGCCCTTAAACATATACAACAGCAGCCATCGCATCCTGCCCGCATCCCAAGACCAAAAAACAGGTGAGGCGGTTCTTGGGGCTCACTGGCTATTACCGGCAGTTCGTCCTGAACTTTGCAAAGCTGACCAGCCCCTTGACTGACCTCACCCTAAAAGGGTGCCTCAGATCTGGTTCAGTGAACGGAGCAGTGCCAGGCAGCATTTGTGCAGGTTAAGAAGGCTCTCTGTGGGGAACCCCTGCTCCACACTCCTAACTTTTCCCTCCTTTTTATTCTGCAGACTGATGCCTCGAACAGAGGGCTGGGGGCCGTTTTGTCCCAGCAGGTAATGGGGAGCAAGTCGGAGCAAGAGTCAAGGTACAGCACCGTGGAGTGCCTGGCGAGCCGGTGGGTGGTTGACTCCCTTTGCTAATACCTCCTGGGCCACCCTTTCACCCTTTGTTCGGCTCACGCCCCACTGCAATGGCTCCATCGCATGAAGGATGCCAACACCCGAATCACTCGTTGGTATCTGCCTCTCCAGCTCTTTAAGTTCAAGGTGATCCATAGGCTGGGGGCACAGATGGTTGTGGCTGATTTCCTCTCCCGCTTGTTGGGGGGGGTAGGCAAGGCTGGATGGCTCCCCGGCCTAAGTCGGACGATGGGGGTATGTGGTGGGGTGTGGTTTGTGGCTCACCTCTAGGGGAGGGGTGGAGCAGTGGGTTCAGGGGGCAATACCAGGGAAGGCTGTTTGTGCCCAGCTGGCTCTCATCATCCCCAGGATGGCTTCCTATTTTGTGGCACACCGGGACCGAGGAAAGAGGCTGACTGAGACTGAGCTGGAAAGAGCGGGCTGAAAAGCCTTGCAGTACGCACATTAAATATTGTAAATAAAGTGAAAATGTACTGGCAAGACTGCCTGTCTGGGTCCTTCTTATCACAGGTGGCAACAATGTTAATGCTTTTTTGGTACTGACACCAAAAGAAGTAACTGTTGTGTTGACAATCAGGTGCATTATTGGCATCTGATTAGCAGCACCTGTGAGCATGGACCCTGCTACAGCAGTCAGTATGTGTCTGCTCCAAGCATGCCACGTTTGACTGATGTGGATAGGGCCCGTGCCATAGGGCAACTTCAAGCTGGTGTTCCACAAAACCAAGTTACAGCATTATTTGGAGTAAGCGCTAGTACCATCTCCAAATTGAAGGCCAAGTTCCATATATTGGGGGATGTCAGAGACAGGCTGCGAAGTGGGCATCCCAAGAAGATGACACCACAAGAAGACATTTTCCACACCCTGTCAGCACTTAGGAACTGTAGGCAGTCTTCTACAGATTTGCAGTCAAGGTTGCAAGATGATATGAGCGACGGCTCTCTACCCATAAAATCCCGAACAGACTGCACACAGCCAATCTCCGGTCTCGCAGGGCTGCCAGGAGGCTTGCCATGACTGCCCTTCAACGTCAGGCCTATTTGTGCTGGTGTCGGCAACATGTGCACTGGAACCTAAACATGTGGAGGAACGTTATCTTCAGCGATGATTGCTGCACCAGAAGGTTAACAGCTTTTGGTGGAGGTAGTGTGATGGTGTGGGGTGGCATCTCCCTCACTGGAAAATAAAGGCTTGTCATCATTGGAGGAAATGGCAATCCCATATCTTCACAGTCTGGGACCGAACTTTATCCTCCAAGATGACAATGCTCACCCCCTCAGAGTGGGGTTTATCAGAGGATGGAATGGCCTGCCTATAGTCCTGATCTCAACCCCATTGAACACTTGTGGGATCAGCTTGGGCATGCTGTTCATGCCACAGTGACCAACCTAACCACATTGGCTGACTTGCGACAAATGTTGGACAAACGGGATGCCATCCCACAGCAGTGGGTGACCAAGTTGGGACCAAGAGGTGGTGGCTGTGTATGGTTCTTTCACATGCTACTGAAGCCCCTGTTTGTTAAATGAATACATTTATAAATTGCCAATATGTCTTGTTTCTTCAAACTTCAATCGTCCAATCCAATAAACAACACCAAGCAAGAGTCAATATCAGAATAAGCTCTTTGACATTGGCAGAGAAGATTTGGCAAGTTTTTCATGGGCACAACACACATACTCAGCTGCTGCTCAACCCACAAATGCATTTTCCTTATAAATGTGGCACCAATTAAGGGGAAATAAACAGGCTTTCCAACGGTATAAGATTTATTGCCAATAAGCACTGTTACAACAAAGGAATAATCAACCAAAAAGACTTCCTTTCTTTTTGTTCTAAGTTTAGAAAGCACTATATTAAGATTTAAAATATCATGTCACATCTAACCTCTGACCTCTCCTTCAAGGTCAATAGATTGACCTGAAGGTCAAAGTGATAATAATGCTATATAGAGCTATTTAAAACTATGTTTCTTACTGACATTGTTTGTATTGAGGGAATGCATATAGGGAATGATATGGGGATTCTAAATATCCCATTACTTTGGACCTCTGACCTCTTCTTCAAAGTCAAGTAAGATCAAACTTTCATAATAATGTCTTATCTTTAAAACTATGCTTAAAAATCTACTGCCTTTATTTGTATTGGCAACATTTAGAAAACAATACTGGTATATGGGGATTCTAAATATCACATTACAGATTGCATCCAAATATCATGTCACATTTGACCCCCGACCTTACATCTGCCTTTCTTTCAAGTTGACCCCAAAATGTGTTATTGTTACTGCACTACAAACTTAAAGTACATTTAAAAGAACAAAGAAATCAAATTTGGAGGAGGTTTGCACTCATTTTGTTGGATTCTTAAAATTTTCCAATAACACAGCCTACAATTTTAAGTTTTATTTGAAAAAATAAGGTGCATATTTGTATAAAAGGCTAAGCACAGAAGTCTTTGACATCCCCATTGTGTTGAGCAGTAAAGAAAATATGTTAATCAAGTAAATGGTAAATGATTGCTCAGCTAGAGTAGAAAAGCACTATGTAAGTACCAGTCCAAAGTCCTTTTTAATTGCTATTTAAAGGTATAACACAATATCAAAGAATTATGACTCACATGATTCACTTTCTAAAGCACTGTACAATATACTCACTGAGATGGTTTTATTAACAGTGAGTGATTGACAGCTGGCTCTGTTCAAATTAGTGCTCAAGTATAACTGTAGTCCCTAATTTTGACTCTAACATACATGCACCATTCGCCATTCTGTCTGCCCTGTGGCTGTGTCATTATCTCCTGTCTCTATCTAGAAGTTAGAGAAAGAGATATCTCTAAACAAAAGCCTTATTGTCCAACTCTGGCAACAGGCAATCCCAAAATGTGCCAAAAGAATGAAAGGTGTTTTCCAGCAGCATTTCTTTGACAAATAAGCATTGTTTGAAAATTGGCAGCTGAAAGTTGTGTTTCCACCATCCAAAACATTCTCTCTATCACAAACACCTGATTTCAAGCTTCATTATTAAACCAATAAATTGTTCATAGCATGACATGTTTTGACAAACAGACGTCATGTCCCGTAAACATCTGCACTGAAAACTGAAGACTGAAACTGCAAGTTACAGAGAGATACCACTGTCTTACATAAAATAAAACAGAGGCAAAAATTAAGTTTGGCCAGTTATACCATGTAACATGTTTGGTAAAAAGTATCATCTCATTGCACAACACCCAGGAACTAATTCAGGTCTTTGTTAACTTACAGTTGCATAGTCATCAACTGGTAGGTTATGAATCTTAAATTCATAACCATTATGATGTCTCATGTGAAAATACTTTGGTTAACAGTAGCTCTATTATATTTGTAACAGTAAATAGTAAACAGAAGTGGAGACAGAAGCTGTCAACTGGTGGACTGTCTGTCCTTTGTGACTGTCAGGTAGATATGCTCTGCCTAACGCATCTGCAAGGAGCATGTCATGTCCTGGAACAAAAGTGACAGTTCAATTCAATTCAGTTTAATTCTATTCTATTTATACAGCACCAAATCACAACAACAGTCGTCTCAAG
The DNA here is from genome assembly GCA_015108495.1 of Heterochromis multidens. NCBI lineage: Eukaryota > Metazoa > Chordata > Actinopteri > Cichliformes > Cichlidae > Heterochromis > Heterochromis multidens. The sequence continues at coordinate 2,960 of VUQS01067886.1, read as the reverse complement.
GCAAGAAATATGACAGTGAGGTCATATTTCTGCAACCAAAGCAACATTCTTTGCAATCTTTTAGGTGCATTCACTAATGGTTTTCTAACAATAGTCTCAAATGACTTGTAGTCACTCTGCACCATTACTGGCCTGCCATACATATACTGATGAAATTTCTCCAGGCACCTTTTTCAATCTGGGCGTAACCTTGTTCAGTCTGTTTAAGGGCTCTACTCCCATATGCTATAGGTTTGCCCCACTGTGTCAGTGCAGCTCCCAAACCAGTTTCACTGGCATCACACTGTAAGATCACCTCTTCCTATGGCCTGTAATACTTCAGAACTGATACTTGTGTTATTTTGTCTTTCAATCTTATGAAAGCCTCCTTATGCACCTCAGACCAGTCCCACATGCTCTCCTATAGAAAAGGTGCATGCTATCATAGAAATACCAAGACCAACTTTTTCCGGACACCTGAGTCCACGTTTAGTCCTTCTGCTGTCAGCAGATGTCCAACATACAGTATTTCCTGCCTTCTGAGGTTGAACTTTGACATTCAATTTGATGTTCATCTTTCTACACCTACAGAAAAATTGCTGCAGCTTGTAATTATGGTCTTTTCCTGCATCCTGTAGTGTATCAACTTCTCCGGAGATCAGAATATCATTTGCTATGATGTAAATGCCTGGCAAGCCCTCCAGTTCTTGAGTTAGTTTGCACTGGAAAACCTTAGGGGCTGGACTGGTTCCTGTTGGCATCCTCAGCCAACAAAATCTGCCAAATGGTGTGGCAAAGGTGGTTAGATAACTTGATAATTTCACATGCCAAAATCCATGTTTGACATCACAGACAGTGAAGACTTTCACTTTTGAAAAGCCTGGCAGGATATCCTCCATGGTAGCGTAAAGTCATCTGTTCAGTGGTCTTGGGTCCATGCAGATTCTGGGCCTGCCATTTGGTTTCTGAACTGACACCGTACTGCTCACAGAACTCTTTCGTTATTTGATCTAAAGTCCAGTGACTCTCACATGCACCCTCTGTGGTTACTATGCTGACAGTGGCCCATATGTTCTCATACCGTATTTTTATGGGTTTCATGGCTTCACTTGCTTTCTTACCAAGTAGAGGGGTTTTACAGTACTCACCTACCACTTCAAACTGAAGCCAGTATCTTTTGTGGTTCCTGGGATTTCTCACCTTGAGTTTGCATTTTCCCATGGATTTCAACTTTAACTTGGAACACACAGAAAGTCCTGGTAATGTACAACAACTGTGTATCTGGGTTGAGTAGATTTACCATTATGACACTGCAGGTTGCTCCACAATCTATCTGAAATTTCACCAGCTGGATAAATCAACAGTCCAGCAAACAGTTATTTTTTTTGTTTTTTTGTTCTGGCTTTCTTCCACTCCATTTACGGCTTCTGCTTCCTTGTTTTCTTTTGTCACCATTTCATCTGTGATTGTCATTATCTCCTCACGAGTCTGATTCATGCTCTGCAATAGCCTCCAGGAGCAAATCAGAAAACAAGGAGTGCAGAAGACCTCTGCATACATACATTTTTACAGCTTTTTCCAAAAGCTTGACATTTTGTCTTTCGTGGAGCTTTCCACAGAACGTATAAGATATTTCCTTGTGCCTCTCTTTGCTTATGTGTATGAAAGAATGGACTCCATCCATACCTTGCCCCTAATAGTTCTGTTATGTTCATGGGAAATCTCCATAACTCTGCATATTTGCAAACATTTATCCAGCATCAGGTTGTGCCTCTCCCTCCAGCTGGAGCTGTGTGTACCGCACATGAGTCTATCTCTGATGAAAGAGTCTCTTAGCTCACCGAAGTTGCATATACTGGCTAACATCCTCAGGTCTGTGACATATTTATCGATAGTTTTTTCCAAGCCCTGATTTCATGCAAAAATAATTTGTATCTTTCTACAGCCCCATTAACTTTGGGGTAGGGGTTAGGGTTCATCAAATTTTATCATTGTGCTTACTTTCTTTCTCCTTAAATCACTATCATTCATCAGGATGTCGCAGAGCTCTCTCCCACTCTCCAATGAAGTAGTAGAATAGTTTGAATTTGGAGGTCTTAACTGCATCTGGCATAGCAAGTTCTGTGTGCAGTGTGAACTCCTCTTTCCACATCTTCCATGACATTACAAGATTGCTGGAGTCCATACTCCATGGAGCAGGCGACTTCCACCTGCAATGACTGCACAGTCTCCCCACGACAGCCCTGTACAGTGCCCGCACCAATCCACTAGTACAACTCACGCGCCACTTTCCCATAACTCCTGATTGACCTTCTGGGGTCCAGGGTATAACTGGCCGTTTTTGACTGCTTTTGATTTTACCTTTATATTTCACCTTTAAAGATTGTTTACCTTGCCTTGTCTGGTATCATTTTATTCAGCACAACCTCATGTCTGGCTGTACAGTTATTTTTTCATTTTGAAATACTGTATTAACACACTGGACCTAAAATCACACAAAAAACATAAAATCCGTGTAGGAAAAAAGGTTGCTTTTTTACTGTGAAAACCACAAACATGTTTAATGAATCAGTTTAAGTATCTCGGGGTCTTGTTCACGAGTGAGGGGAGCGGGAGATTGACAGACGGATCGGGGCTGCGGCTGCAGTGATGCGGACGCTGTACCGGTCTGTTGTGGAGAAGAGAGAGCTGAGTGTAAAAGCGAAGCTCTCGATTTACCTCAATCTACGTCCCTACCCTCACCTATGGTCACAAGCTTTAGGTAGTGACCGAAAGAACAAGATCACGGATACAAGTGGCGGAAATGAGCTTTCTCAGAAGGGTGGCTGGCCTCTCCCTTAGAGATAGGGTGAGGAGTTCAGCCATCTGGGAGAGGCTCAGAGTAGAGCCGCTACTCCTCCACATCGAAAGGAGCCAGTTGAGGTGGTTCGGGCATCTGACGAGGATGCCTCCTGGGCGCCTTCTGGGGGAGGTGTTCCTCC
>VUQS01067885.1:0-19002 GCA_015108495.1 Heterochromis multidens | reverse complement strand
AAGACACCTGAAGGACTCTCAGACCATGAGAAACAAAATTCTCTGGTCTGATGAAACAAAGATTGAACTCTTTGGCCTGAATGCCAAGTGTCATGTCTGGAGGAAACCAGGCACTGCTCATCACCTGGCCAATACCATCCCTACAGTGAAGCATGGTGGTGGCAGCATCATGCTGTGGGAATGTTTTTCACCAGTAGGAACTGGGAGACTAGTCAGGGTTGAGGGAAAGATGAATGTACAGAGACATCCTTGATGATAACCTGTTCCAGAGCACTCTGGACCTTGGACTGGGGGGAAGGTTCATCTTCCAACAGGAAAACAACCCTAAGCACACAGCCAAGATAAAAAAAAAGGCTTCAGGACCACTCTGTGAATGTCCTTGAGTAGAGCTAGAGCCCAGACTTGAACCCGATTGAACATCTCTGGAGAGATCTGAAAATGGCTGTGCACTGACGCTCCCCATCCAACCTGATGGAGCTTGAGAGGTTCTGCAAAGAAGAATGGGAGAAACTGCCCAAAAATAGCTGTGCCAAGCTTGTAGCATCATACTCAAAAAGACTTGAGGCTGTAATTAATGCCAAAGGTGCTTCAACAAAGTATTGAGCAAGGCTGTGAATACTTATGCAGATGTTATATGTACATTTGTGTTTTTTATTTTTAATAAATTTGCAAGAATTTCAAGCAAACTATTTTCACTTTGTCATTATGGGGTATTGTGTGTAGAATTTTGGGGTGAAAAATGAATTTAATCCATTTTGGAATAAGGCTGTAACATGACAAAATGTGGAACAAGTGAAGCGCTGTGAATACTTTCATGATGCACTGTATTTATTTGTATGTATTAAAAATTGTACATCTGTACTTTTTCATACCTCTTAGTATTGCTAAAGCAATTCAACAATGGACATAATAAGCTTTTCTAAAAAGAAAAAAATGCGGACGACATAGGGTAGGCCAGAACAGGCAGAGAAGGAGTTGCAGCAGACAGACCATGAGATGCCCACTGCCTCAGATACAAACTGAGGCTGGTGAATTCGAATCTGTCAATGCTTCTAAAATGTTTATTGTCTCTGACACACTGAGCCACAGATTCACACATTTCTCACACACTGTTGAACATCTATTTTCTCATGTAGGCCTAATCAAAAAACAAATTCATTACTTATAACAAAGTTATTCAGACCATCAGGGGAAAAATACCCACAAATCTATCATATTGTAGACATGAAATCATGCATGCTGCTTTGCGTAATGCCAGCACAGCAGCACAGTCTCTCTCTCTCCTCTCAAACTGTGGCACAGGTACATGTGACAGTGAGTAACTATGGTAACATGGGGACACTGTGTCTGTCCCTCTGAAACTCTCATGATTCCCAATAAAAGCTCTTAGGTTATTATACTGATGCAAAATTGAAAATGCATTTCAATGCTAAAACCTAGTACAAATATACTGTATATGCATATAGTGTATATTGCTGTTGTAGTCACAATAATACTGACATTTAATATCTATAAAGTCAACTACTCCACACACAACTACTCTGTGTGTATGTGTATGTGTGCGTGAGTATGTTTGTGTCTCGTATTATTATGAGGAAATCAAGAGAAATAAAGCTCCAATAGCATTTTTTTTTAATCAAGATGTGTTCTTTTATTCTTCTTCTGAACTTTGCTGGTAGTGCACTTCTTGATTCATTCATTCATTCACTTCATTCATGATTCAATTCTATTAGAAATTTATTCAAATCTTCAATGTGACCTGCACTTCATTCGTGCTGATTTTCACTTGATATGTGTCTAATATCCCTGCAAAAAAATTTGAAAAAACAAAACAAAACATCAAGCATAATTTATTGGACTGTAAAGAGTTTCATTTCAAACCGCTGCAATATTTCAGAGAAATTAAAGGACAATTCTGCTCAAATTGACCAAGGTCAATTTAATATGATAACACCATATCAAAAATTCATAAAAAAATCATCCTTGATAGTTGACATAAAATTTTCAGCCGACTCCTCTTCTAGCTCACCTATTCTACATGTGTGCAGAGTTTCATCAAAAATCACTGCAAGATTCCTGAGAAATTAAAGAACAATTCTGCTCAAATTGAACAAGGTCAGTGAAATGTGATGACATCATATCAAAAAATAATAAAAAATCTTCCGTGAAAGTTGACATGAAATTCTCAACGCATTCCTCTTGGGATACCCACTCTACATGTGTGCAATGTTTCCTGTCAAACTACTGCAGTATCCTCAAATGGAAAAAGGTTGATCAAATATGATGACATCGTATCAAAAATTCATTAAAAAAAAAAATCCCTGTTAGTTGACATGAAATTCTGAGCAGATTTCTCTTCTCTGTCACTCACACTACATGTGTGCAAAGTTTAATCTCAAACCGCTGCAATATTCCTGAGCAAATAAAGGTCAGTTATGCTCATATTTTATTATATCATTCTGATCAAAAAGCCATTAAAAATATTCCTTATTACAATATTTCTTTCTTTTACTGAAGATTAATTTATTTTACTCACTTCAGTCATACTTAGTAACCCAAGTTCACCAATATGATACGTTTTAATTTTTACTTACGTAATATAATATATAGAGTAGTTGAACATTATCAAGACATATATAAACAAGTACTTTGTTCACGTTTCTATTTCTAACAGATAATTTTAAGACTCCTCTAAAAAGGTACAGCAGAAATGTACAGTGCTGTGAAAAAGTACTTGCCCCCTTCTTAATTCCTATTTCTTGCATATTTTTCACACTTTCATTTTCTTTCTTCAGATCATCAAACAGATTTTAATATTAGACAAAAATAATCAGAGTAAATAAAAAATACAGTTTTTAAATTATAATTTAAAAATCAAAAAAGCTATCTAAACATTTGTGTTCTTTTTGGTCAGCAGTGGTTTTCTCCTTGGACCTCTCCCATGGATGCCATTCTTTCCCCATTCTCTTAATTATTGTTGAATCATGAACATTGAGCTTAACTGAGACAAGTGAGGCCTGCAGTTCTTTAGATGTTGTTTTTAAATGATGATTTAAAAATCAAAAAAGCAATACAACTCTGACTGTCCCTGTGTTAAACTCCAGCTAACCACAGTGAGAGCTATTATCCACAAATGGAGCAAACTGGTAACAATGGTGAACCTTCCCAGAAGCGGCCAGCCAAGAGCGCATCAACGACTCATCCAGGAGGTCACAAAAGAACCCAGAACAACATCTAAAGAACTGCAGACTTCACCTGGCTCAGTTAAGGTCAGAGTTCATGATTCAACAAGTTCCAAGGCGAAAACCGCTGCTGACCAAAAAGAACACAAATGTTTGGATAGCTTTTTTGATTTTTAAATTATAATTTAAAAACTGACAGAGAAGAGGAATCTGCTCAGAATTTCATGTCAACTATCAGAGATGTTTCTTTATTAATTTTTGATATGATATAATATCTGCATGGTATTATGAAATATGAGTGTAATTTTCTGAGGGATATTGCAGCGGTTTGAGCTGAAATGTTGTACACGTGTAGAGTGGGTGAGCCAGAAGAGAAATCGGCTCAGAATTTCATGTCAAGTGTCAGGGACAATTTTTAATAAATTTAATATGATGTCATCGTATTCGGTTGACCTTATTCAATTTGAATAGAATTGTCCTTTATTTTTCCAGGAATCTTGCAGTGATTTGCGATGAAACTCTGCACACATGTAGAGTGGGTGGCCCAGGAGAGGAATCTTTTGAGAATTTCATGTCAACATTCACAGAAGATTTTTTATGAATTTTTGATATGATGTTGTCATATTCCATTAATCTTGTTGAAATTGAGCAGAATTGTCCTTTATTTTCTCAGGAATATTGCAGTGGTTTAAGATGAAACTTTGCACACACACAGAGTGGCTGAACCAGAGGCAGACAGACAGATATCAAGTGAAATTCAGCACAAATGTAGTGCAGGTCATGTTGAAGATTTGAATGAATTTCTAATAGAACTGAATCATGAATGAAGAAGTGCATTTCCAGCAAAATTCAGAAGAAGAATAAAAGAACACATCTTAATTTAAAAAAATTCTACTTGAGCTTTATTTCTCTTAATTTCCTCAAAATAACATGAGACATGTCTCTCCCTCTCAATCCTCCCAGCCATACACACACACAAACACACCTTCACCTATCTCTCTCTCTTTCACACACATTCACACACCCTAACTTTGTCTTAAAATGCACAATATAATAAATATAATTGTCTGTTGTTGAACCACAATTAGCACCAAAGGAGAAGCACTACCGTAAAACTTAGGCCAGTCGCCTCTTAAATTTTCTTGTGCTTCTACCCTGACTGCGGCTCACAGATGACGGCTCACTTGACTGCGGTAACTGGAGGCTACAGTGCTGCAAGTCTAACTGCTCATCACTGCCTTTGTTACCTGTTGAAGTTCAGGGTTTGGCTACTGCGCTGGGGTCAGCATTCACTCAACTTTAACATCATTCTGGGTTTTTGGCTAACTTTGCATGTGCATGCTGTCTGTGCAGATGCTTGCTGAGAGCCAAAGTTGTGTTAGCAGTATTATGCAGTTGTTTCTGTCCTGGACGCAGTTTGCATTTCACCATCACACTCTTGTCCTTCCATGCAATAAAAATAAAAGTAATGTCCATATCTCCACTCCTCAAAAGCTGTAGACCTCTCCACTATTTTCCTCTTCCCGGCACATGAACTGAAGTCATCAGATTTCTGCACAACAAAAAAAAGCCAGTTTGTTTGATTTTTTTTCTTTCTATCCTCCAAGCATGCAGATAATTGAAGAGTCTTTGTACCGTAATGATATAATTGCTTCACATATGACTCCTTCGGCAACATTACGGTTTTAATGTTTTTCTCATGGTTTTACTCCTGCTGCTTAAAAAGGAAAAAAAAATAGTAACAAGGCTGAAGAACTCAAGTTGCACTGATTGCTTATTTCAGTATAATTCTGTGAAAGACAGCCTAACACAACAGTGTTTGATATTTTATATTAATTTTACTATAAAATATAGTAAATAACTTTAAAAAGGTGCTATTACTGAGTGAAAATCCAAAAGCTTTCAGGGCTGGGCTAAGCCCCCAGTGTTTCTGATCCTAGCAACACCCCTGGTTGAAGTCTTTTCCTCCCATTCTACTTTTAAAAACCATTGGGTCAGCAGTATGAACCGTACCAGCAACCAACTTTGACAAGGGGGCATTTGGCTCAAGTCACTTTGCTATTCCATAAAGAAAAAAAAATTCACTTGCATTCACACACGCTACGCATAATTATAACCAGACATGCATGGTACACTTACAGAGAAATGTAGCCAACGTTATAAAAGTGCAAAAATATCTGTCTTAGATTGCAGAGGCAAAGCAGGAGACAAAAAGGAGAGACATTTTCTCTAGGTGCATTAGTGGATCAATGAACTCACCACACACTAGAACAGTTGACTGTGAGCACACAATATGACACAAATGATTGCTGCAAAAGCATTAAACCACTGTGAACCGAATAATCAAATTGAGCTCGCACTGCAATAACATTTTTCGCCAATATGGCTGTTTAAGTTTTTCATTACGAAATTGTATGAATTAGCATAACTTATAGTTGAAATATATCAGTAGAATTCAGTTGAGGGAGCACAGTGACTTTATTAGGCGGGCCTAGACCCTAGAGGTCCGTCCATAATGCCAACGCTGACCACAAGTAAGTCTGCAGTCTGGGAGCAAAGTGCTCTGTTAGGATAGTAAGGTACTATTAGATCTTTAGGCTATGACATGGCCTGATTATTCAAGATTTTGTATGTGAGGAGAAGGATTTTAAATTCAGTTCTGAACTTAACAGGGAGACAATGAACAGAAGCTAATTTGGGAAAAATATGGTCTCTCTTTCTAGTCCCAGTTAGTACTCTTGCTGCAGTGTGCTGGATCAAGACTTTTCAGGGAGCATTTGAAGCAACCTGATAATAATGAATTACAATACTCCAGCCTAGAAGTAATAAATGCATGTCATATCATGTCATGGTCCTGGGCTTTAGCCCCATGGCTTTGAGTTATCTTCTCATGCTTCATATTGTTTTTGTTATTTCGTACCCTCAGTTTTAGTTACAGATATCGTTACCTCCCTTTTGCATTCCCTGTGTCTGTTAAGTCTGTGTTTCTGTGTTAGGTGTCCCATGTTTCGTTACTTCCTGTTTTATTTTTTTTGTCTCCCGTCTCATGTGAGCTGTGTTTAGTTTTTCTTCCCTTGTCTCGTCTTCCGAGGATAAAAGGATGGACTGCCTGCAGTCCTGACCTCAACCCCATTGAACACTTGTGGAATCAGCTTGGGCGTGCTGTTCGTGCCAGAGTGACCAACAACACCACACTGGCTGACTTGCGACAAATGCTGGTTGAAAATGGGATGCCATCCCACAGCAGTGTGTGACCAAGCTGGTGACCAGCATTAGGAGGAGATGCCAGGCTGTTGTGGCTGTGTATGGCTCTTCCACATGCTCTTCCACATGAGGCCCCTGTTTGCGAAATAAATAAATTGTTAAATTGCCAACATGTCTTGTTTTTTCAGACGCCAATCATCCAATCCAATAAATGATACCAAATAAGAGTCAGTAGCAGAATAAGGCATGTTTGGTATTGGCAGAGAAAATTTGTTAAGTTTTTCATGGGTACAACCCACATACTCAACTCTGCTGCTCAACCCACAAATGGTTTAATCACCACCACCTTAAAATCTTGTGGTATGTATTCTGTTAATAAAGATAAATTAATTATATTTAAATTGAAGCATTAATTAATGTTGAAACATCTTTGAGCACTCTTGTAAGAATGGGAACTGCTGATGGTTTAGAGGAAGAAATTATTGAATTATTGACTGTCTGCAGAGAACTGTGTTGTCAGATAGAAGCAGTGTACAAAGTATGTGGTACAACCGGTCTGTGCGCCACTCTTGCTTGTGCTGTTATTGGTCCGTCAACCAGCTGCAGAGGAGAGTAAAATTATTACATACAAAGAGCTGAAGTGAAACGAGTGTTAAAAACAATAAAAAGTGTCCACTGCAGCCACCGTCTGTGTTTTTCATATTGTATTTTTGGATCTTTGAAGTTTTTTTTGCGGTTCTCTCATTCCGGGTGAATCGGTGAACTCCACTGTCGCTTCCTGCTCTATTCCGGCCCACCTGTCAGCCAATCGACATTGGGCAGATGCTTACGTCATTCGCTTCCAGTGACGCGCAGTCAGGATCTTGGAGGACTGCATGGGAGCACGTCTGGGGTGGGTGAAAACCCCTCTCCCCCCTCTGTCCAACTGGAATCGTGTATGGGAACAGACATTTGCGGGACCATAAAACCAGCTTGAGTCGTCACATGAGCCAGGGTGTGAAAAAAGGCATGGGTCATTCCCATCACCGGGGCCAACAGGTGAAACCTCTGTGAGACATTGCCCATCCCCACCATCATGTGAGCTTTTGAGGTCACCTGAGGCTAGGTGTGAGTAGGGGTTGAAATGCCTGAAAAAGGGATCTCAGGACTTCATTTTAGGTGGCAGATACCTGGTGCTGTAAGCCACCAACTCTCTTCAACAATGGTCGTTCACAGTGGACATAGATGGCCTCCTTTACTCCTCTCTCAAACCATCTGTCTTCTCTATCCAAAATGTGAACAATGGCACAAAAAAGAGAGGGATATGACAGAACAAAGGTTCCTGGCACGTGGTGGATTTAGTTATATATTGTATGGATATAGAGAGAAAGGTTAAACACTTAAAGGAATAGAGTAAAGCGATATTTAAATGTGTAACAAGTTGAATGTAGCTTGCAATGTAAAACACTGTTTTACACAGTGTAGTGTAAAGCATTTAGTTCTTTACATACAGATTTATATACATTTATTTAGTGCTTGTCTAGTGTTATAGTGTGGTGTAATGTATATACTGTAAATGTTCCAAAATGCCAGTCCACAACATACATCCCTAATTTGAATATGTACTCATTTAGCCTAGTCCATGCTGATTTTATTTTGCAGATACTCCAGCTTATTTCTATCCAGAACAGAGCAGGTCACATTTAAATATTTCTCTGGGCTCCACGGTGTAGAGTTAGAAGTCCCTTGTTCTGAAAACCTCAAGCTTAGCTTTCCAGTTGAATTCACTGGACTCTTACTGGGAATTGCAATTCCCATTAGTGATAAAATTCTTCAGCAAGGTTCGAAAGTGAACATTTTGTCTAAGTGTGCCAAAAATATTGCTTTAATTCTTTAAAGCTTTTTCAGCTGTGCTGAAGGTTCAACATAATAAATAGATCATCTCCCTCCAAAAAGCTGTCCAGCTTATGGACTATTTAGAACTCTTTCAGAACTCTGTTATATCTTGGAAAATTCTGGCCTCTGATGTGAAATGCCAGTATTGGAAACATTTTCAGTAATTATCAATCATATAAATTTCATTCCCTTTCCAGAAACAAATTAAATTGACCACAAGATAGTCTACAATGTCACTGGGAAAAAAGTTTATAGCACTGAAGTGTCATGAAGTAAATATACAAATGTGCTGTGAGAATTGATTATCTGAAAGGTAGTTCTGAAGTGGTTATTTTATAGTTATGGCTGTTTACTCGAGAGATGTGTTATTCAAATTTTCTGCATCCTATTTATATGTTGTGGTCACTGAGATTAGTCAAGCATTTTTTTCCTTCTTAGGTGATCATTTTATATTTTGGTACAAATAACTGTGTCCCAGCAGAATGTAGTCTATAAAATATGCATGAAGCATAGAGTGAAGCAACAGAAGTGATTAAAACCTGTGTCCTTTTGAATACCAAGAGGGTGGCAACTCTTGTTGCAAAACAAATTCTGATTGTATCTATGAGAAAACTATCCTCCTACTTACTTAATCCAGGTGAACTCCTGATGATTTTATGTTCTCAACTAAGTGTTGTTCAATACCAAATAATGTACAATTTGTAAATTATGGTCCCACTCAAACTAAAATACTACAATAAAATAGTGTATGCTTTAGGCTACTTTGTGATTGACACCTCACTATAATATGAATGCAGAGTCCATGGTTTCTCAGCCAGTCAAACCTCTACTTGTTGTTCTTGTTACAGGGCCCCCACGCTGCACCCCAAATTGCTCCCAATGCATCCATTGGTGTTGCATGATAATTAAGAAAAGCCCTTAAAGGCATAGAATAAAGCATGAACATATGTGTCTGAATATTACTTGTAGTAAAAAGCCCTTTAAAGTAAAAAAAAAAAAATGCACAATTTTGAACATTTAAGATATGTAATATCTATCTAAATTCAGGAGGCGTTACAGTGGTTAGCACCCAGAAGGTTCTGGGTTCAAATCTACTGGACACCTGGAGCCTTTCTGTGTGGAGTTTGCATGGGTTCTCTCTAGGTACTCCAGCATTCTTACACAGTCCAATGACATGCATGCTAGGTTAATTGGCTTTCCTCAGGTTTGAATTTGAGCAGTGAAAAACTAGCAGCCTGTCCAGGGTGTATCCCACTTTTTGCCCTATGACAGCTGGGATAGGCTTCAGCACCTGTCCCACCCTAAACTGAATAAGCAGTTAAAAAATGGATGAATAGATATGTAATATAGAGTAAGTAATGTAGTATAAAATAGCATGGAATTAAAGCAAAGTACTTAGTGAAGCATAGTGCATGAGTATTTAGAATCAGCTACATTTTGCCACTATCATTCTAACATTTTGTTTATTTGTGGTTTCTTACTTACTTTTTTAAGCTTGTTTTATTATTCAATCATATAAAAGTCGCATTGAGAGAAATGACTACAACAAAAAATTGTAAAAGAAAATTATAGAGTCAACAATGAAATGCAAATAATATAACAAAAAAATCAAACTGCACACAGTAACATCAAACATCAAATTATTACACTGCATGCATACTCCCAGTTTCAGCCTACTTTTCATACAGGAGACACCTATGCAGTCTGGTTTCTTCTAAAATGAACTGATTGAAAATTAGCAGGTCAACAGACGTGTATTGAACTTAAATTGTCTGAAATCATAAATGTAAAAGACAAACTTCAAACTCAGAATAGGATGAGTGCACATAATGCCACAGAACTTAGTAAGGACATGATAAATCTCAACTCTATTTTTCTTTATTTGTTGGTTTAAAATGTGCAGTGGTTTCATCAGTATTTATCAAATGATATCTGAGAGTTTTATCAGAGGTGGATGGAGCCAGCATATGGAGGAAGAGGCAAAGACAGACGTACCTTTATTTATGGAATCTAAGAAAATCAAGGACTGGTGAGCTTCACCTTTATGTGACAGTCTACACATTAGACAGTGTTACAAGTCTCCAGATAACATATATAGTTGTAGGTTACTAAAATTACCAACTTTGATGGTCCACTTTACATTTTGATGATAAATTATGTTTAAGTTTTTGAACAGTCTCCTAAGAATTTGCTTTTCAATCTAAAATACTGTTTGGATAGTAGTAGTATATTCTAGAGACAAAATTACTTGATACGGTTGATTTAATTCCACAAAATAATATGTTTTACAAGTTATTTTAGTAATGATCATAAGTCTCAGCAGGTCTTGCTTATTTTCCTCCATCCCACTTTGAACATGCTTAAAAATCCCAATAGCAGTAACCCTAATTGAAACATGTATTTCAGCATCTGATTTGTCATGGTGTGCAGTTCTGCTGCTTTAATCCCATAGATGTTTGCTGTGTTCCCTGTGCTTTGCAGCAGTATTACAGTAGCCGGCTGACAGGCAGAAGGGATGTGCTTGGTGGAGCGGTGCTGCAACACTGGTTTGCCCCACAGATTAGATCTACTGCTGACAGCCTGATCACTACAGAGACGCACAGAGGGCAGGACACCGTGATGGAACAAACACATACCAGATGAAAAAGACTGGGTCTATTATTATTATTATTATTATTATTGTTCTTGTTGTTGTTGTATCATAAAGTACCTTTACGCGATGTACTTTTTTGAAAATTATTATTATAAATTATTATTGTACATTTCTTTTTTCTTTCTGGCGGTTGGTTTTTGAACCCATTTAAAACTTGAGATGTTGCAAAGTGACTGCAAAATCTATTATTATGTATATATTCTTTAGTTAATTTATTTATGCTGCAAACATGTAGCACTTTTACAGCTTAAAACAAAACACTTTTTTTAGAGGTTACATATTTTACTACCTTAAAAGCTAAAATTAATCAAATCCACAAATACCATAGTACTCTAGGAAGGGGTCATTCTTTGGAATATGAACTCTTCACTAGGTAGTTATATTGAAGGTTTCTTTGCCACTTTGAATGCTGGACTTATTATGTAATATTATGGTAAAGTTTTGTGGGGTTTTTTGTTTGTTTGTTTTTACCTATAAAATAAATGTGTTTACTGGATGAGAAAAACAGTTGTTCTCATTTCATCAGTTAAAACATATTTAAAAGTGTACAGATCGTGTTTCTCTGACCGTTGCTCTGTCTAGTTTGACTTTTTCCGATTCTGCCACACTTTTGGGAGAAATATTACCACCTCTTAAAGCATAGCAATAACTACCCATCTTCTCTTTAGATTCTGACTTCTGACATTCTGTCCTATTAGGCGATGAGGCCAACACTGCATTTTGCCTCTTGTGGAAATGCTTTCCCCATTCTAGGTACCACTGCCCTGCGGTTCCACCAACAAACACAGACTTCTCTTTGTCACTGTTTTTGTGTTAAATTATTACACATACTGAATAGACTGCTGACAGCAACCTCTATTCATCTGTTTATCAGCATACTGGAGGTCTATCAAAAGGAACTGCTTCTACATTACTTTAATTGTAGTCAAGAGTTTATTTTATTTCAGGATATATCTGGGATGACTTCAACTTACATAACAAAATGTGGCATGTTAAATTAAAAACGGATACTGTAGTCCCGCACAACTAACAATGGAAACCCAGTGGAAACCACCAGACTTTGCTTTTAATCTTCGCTTCTACATGCAGTTTGTGTTACCTGGTTGTTTTTGCACAGATCAGCCCACATGCTTGTACCGTCCCCTCCGCGCATCAGGACGTGGTAAGCGAAGAAATAAATCCCAGGGATGGAGCACGTAAACTTTCCGGTGGTCGGGTCATAGTGGTTTCCCAGGTTGGTCACCACGTCGTCAAACTTGAGTATTTCGTAACCCTCGTGCTGTTTTTTCAGCCCTGCGTAAAAGGCAATCTTGGGCACGGTGCTGTAGGTTGCCGCGCTAATTGCACCAGCAGCAGCGCTCGGTCCCGGAGGTCCTGGTAAACCAGGTCTTCCCGGTTCACCTTTCTCTCCAGGTGGCCCGGCTGGGCCGGGTGGTCCCGGCTCACCCGGAGGTCCCCTTGGCCCTGCCTTACCCGGACGGCCCGGTTCTCCTTTCGGACCTTGGATAAAAGTGGGTAAAGACTGCATTAGGCTGTTGTCTCGGACGGTGTCGGCCGTGGCAGTGCTAGTTGGAGATTTGGTGCCGTATGGGTCACACACCATCCTACAAGTACCGAGCATCTCGTAGTGTGCAGCTGTCCCCGCTGAGCTGACTAGAACCGGGATGAGGATGACCAAAACCAGTACCATAACGACCCCCAGGACCCCCGCCGCCACCAGCCGCTTCCTGCCGACCAGCCGCGTCAGCGCAGGACGATCCGGTTGTCTGCTTTTAGGTGAAATTTTGCTGGCTAGGTAGCAGACCCTTTTAAAGAAAAAAAAATGTAGCACAGCTACACTTTTTTTGGTATTGTTAATTAACTTTTTAAATCAGAGTCCCCCTCCCCTCGCTATCCTCGTCTCTCTCCTCTCCACACTTTTTCTGCTGATGCACTGCTTATTCAAGTGTCTCAGAAAGTTGAGCCATTTAGTAGTCTGCGATTTCCCAAACCGCTTGATTTAGCATCTCCAAAACGCTCTCAAATACAGACATGAGGTCTGCCCCTTTTTGATCCACAGACCTCAAACTGAAGGTGAATCAGGATCAGTTAGAGCGACTATAGGGTGCTCAAAGAGTCCACGCAGAAGCGTCGGGGAGGGGGGGGATGTTCTGTTATCCAATAGGAATGGGGAAGGTTGTTTAAGGAAAAGAAATAAGTCAGATTTTTGTCTTTCTAGATCAAATGCAACCCAGAGATTTTTCTGTTATTTGCCTTCTATTTAGTCTGCTCTGAAAATGTCATTAATCCTACCTATTTTCTCCGTAACAAAGAAGGTGAAACAGCAGCTGTACAAGCCTGAGAAAGAAATATTACTGACTTTATTAGCAAACATTTTAATAAATAAATCTACAAAAATCATTTGACACTACCTGAAGGGGTTGCAGAATGTTGATGTATGAAAGGAGAAGACCGAGAAAAAGCACTCGTCTCGGTTTATTTTGTAATATGTAGTTTCAAATCTAGTCAGATTATTAGATAGTAAACAAACTTTGCGAAAATGCATCAAAAAATTTTAATTTATCACTGGCACTTTTCTCAGACAATTAATACAGTCTGTTGAGGCTGTAATAAAGTTCTAAAAAATTCATATCCATGGATAACAGAATGGAATAAATAGAAGCTTGGTGAACTCTTAATACCAGAAACATTTAGTCATTAATTAAAGTCATAAAGAAGATCTTGAAGAAAATTAGAGTGCATACCCTTTTGTAGACTTTGGTCTTTTGCCAGACTGTACTCAAAATGTAACTTGACTCTGTAAAGATTTAGTTCACTATTTTGTTTGCTTATTTAACCTACCTATTACCAGATTTATATATGTGAATATTTTTTAAATGTTCATATTAATATTTTATCATTTTAAGTTTTTTATATTGAAAGTTGACTATAAAATTAATCATTTAAACATTTAAGTCATTTAAACTATATTTTTACAATAAATGTTACAAGAAAATAAATGCTGTAAAAGATTTAAATCCTAACATTTCTTCCTGCCTATTGGAAGCACGAAGGGGATCTTTGTGAAATGTGTTACATATCTGTGGGTAACAGTACCACAGATAACTGTAACCATTTTTGGTGGATACAAGCTTCAAAATTTGTTTGTCCCTGTGGAGTTATTAACTTGAAAAATCAGCCACTCGAATTTTGAAAAACTTCCAAGGTGGCCATCATTTTTCAGCACAGGAAACGGCTCTTTTACCACAAATTTTCAACCACTTGATCAGTTTTGGAAATTCTACTCTAAATCTATGTTTTTGACTTCTTCTTCAGAGCTTCTTGAGTAAACAGATAATTCAAATGATACATTTATTATGACAATGTATGAATAGTGAAAGGACTTTATAGACATAAAATGTATCTAGTTTTTTTTTTCTACTTTAATATTGTCACATACAGAATCATGTGTATCATATACACTCACCAGCCACTGTATTAGATATGTCAGTTTAACTGCTTGTTAACACAAATGCCTAATCAGTCAATCATATGACAGTTATGACAGCAACTTGGTGCATTTAGAGACAACCTGCTGAAGTTCAAACTGGGCATCAGAAAGGGGAAGAAAGGGGATTTAAGTGACTTTGAACGTGGCTTGGTTGTTGGTGCCAGACGGGCTGATCTGAGTATTTCACAAACTGCTGATCTACTGGGATTTTCCCACACAGTCATCTGTAGGGTTTACAGAGAATGGTCTGAAAAAGATAAAATATCCAGTAAGCAGCAGTTCTCTGGGCAAAAATACCTTGTTGATGCCAGAGGTCAGAGGAGAATGGCCAGACTGCTTCAGGCTGATAAGGAGACAAGAGTAAATCAAAAACCACTTGTTACAACCAAAGTATGCAGAACAGTGTCTGTGAATGCATAACGTGTCAAACCTTTAAACAGATGAGCTACAGCAGCAGAAGACCACACCAGGTGCCTCTCCAGTCAGCTAAGAACAGCAAACTACAATTCGCACAGGCTCAACTAAAGTCGACAATTACCTGGTCTGATGAGTCTTGATTTCTGCTGCAACAGAAATTAGGGTTAATTAAGGCAGTTTTTAAGGCAAAAGGGGGTCCAGCCTAATGCTAGCAAGGTGTGCCTAATAAAATTGCCAGTGAAGATATATGTCCAAGTTACAGGACATTTTGCCAGTATGCTTCAATGAAAGTTGCAGCTGCAAAGTGCTGTGCAGGTTGACAGGATATGGACTGATTGAAAGTAATTTATATTGCACTTTTCTAGTCTTGCTTAGCATCAAAGTGCTTTTTATACTACAAACTGCAACATACTTTATTAACTGTCTTGCACACACGTGCTCTGAATCCTGAGACAGCTTAAAAAGCCAGCTTCTTGAAGCCATAGGTGAGAGTTAAGCAAGCAGGAGTGTCAGGAGGAGTGCTCGGGGTCCATTTAGATGTGGCTGACATTAAAGTACTACCTACCTACTAAATCTGTAAAAACATTTGCACCTCTATACCTCTACACCCTTGTTAGCAAATTATTTCATGTTTTTTCTGTATATGGTATCAAAGAAACTTACAATCATTTCAGATTTCTAATGTCAACTTCTACATGTATAATTTGACACTAAGATATTTCTGAAAGGGCAAGTCTTGTTGGCTTCTTAAAAAAAATGGCAGCCATCTTGAATTTTCTAACAATTTATTGGCTTTATCCAAAAAGTAATATCACAGTACATATGCCAGCTTTGGAACTTGCATCCACTTGTGAAAGATTTCGCAATAATGTTATGTTATCTGCTGCACTATAATGTTAGACTACATAAATACATATAATGAGGTTTAAAAATTAATTGTGAAACTCTCAAATTATTGAACAATCTTATTATACATTCCATAATTTGCACGGTCTTAGTGCCTTTGGGCCAGCTTCCAAGTCCTCCAGAACTGCCTTGCCAGTCAGCCCTGGCTCCTGGCCACCTTCTGGAGAGGCCTCTTTAAGTTGGAGATAGTTTTTTTTTTTATTCTCTAGTAAAATTCTTTTTCTTAGTTTGATTATTTTTTTCAGTTTGGATGACCAATCTGTACTGTAAA
This sequence comes from Heterochromis multidens, assembly GCA_015108495.1. Classification (NCBI taxonomy): domain Eukaryota; kingdom Metazoa; phylum Chordata; class Actinopteri; order Cichliformes; family Cichlidae; genus Heterochromis; species Heterochromis multidens. The sequence continues at coordinate 3,004 of VUQS01067885.1, read as the reverse complement.
TATGGCATACTAATTCATTGCTGCAAAGAAAAGGGAAATAAACAGAGACTGGATTGTCGATGTATTGAAAAGCCAGTAATTTCTGCCTCCACTGCTCAGCCATCCCTCACACCTCTCAATTCTGATCTGCCCTCTTGAATAGTCCCTTTGCTCAATTGCTCCTCCAGAACAGTCTTCCTTGCCCACTGAGTGCTTCAGCTTCCCCTGTTTCCTGCTGCTGGGCTGATCACCTGCTCCTGCTACTGAACAGTCTGGGGTTTTCTACAGTAAAATATCTGAATACTTTATGTTCCACCACTGATTATGACTGATGTTATCAATATAAATGATGTTCAGTATCTGAGCTGATTTTTAAAAACAATTCAGCAGTGCCTTATCACCCATATGTTTCTACCATTCATACCCAAATGTACACCTTGAACTCAGTCATCTGTCTTGTGGATCACATGCCATACAGGTAGTGATGGTGTATTGCCATTAAAATCAAACTAGCTTCTCTTCTCTGTCTTCATTAGGCCTCCAAATGTCCACTTTTCAAGACTCCTTGAAAATGAACTGTGAAGGCAACAGAGAATCATTGGATTGGCATTTCACTCAATAGTGAAAGTCATTACATTGACTGATGAATTTCTATGGAGGGTTTATAGGGGTGAAATAGGAAAGAGACTGAAACAGGACAGAGTAAAGCTTTAAAAAATTGTATTCAGAAGCAGAAATAAGTTCAACATGTCTGTTTGCATATATAAGTAAATCATGTACACAGGCACCAACAGACGGCTTTTGGAAAGTGCCTCTGTACTCCACCACAATAGAGGAAATAAATGATAAAAATCAACAAATAAATAAATAAAAATGTAACTGAAGTTTAGACCTTTGAAATTCAATTCAAGGGGTTTAACTAAATATTGTATTTGCAATTTATAGCAGATATTTAGCAGGTTTAATGAGTGAGAAAGTCGATTTCAAAGTTTAGAGGCTCAGGAACACTGAATCTTCTGGAAGACAGCCAAAGTGGATGACTGCAAAATTGTTTGCCTCTTTAAAATATTTAGCCAAACCAAGATGATGCAACTTTGCTGAAGTGTGAACTTGTAGAGCATGAAGAAGGAATAGGTGGGATACTTTGGCTCAAGATCCAAAGTATCCCACTGCATAAAGTTGTTTGAGCACTGTCCTTGGTGCTGAAGAGTGGTCATTCAAATTAAAGTCTAAAATGCAAAACATGGCATATAGCATACGGGGCAGCACGGTGGCCTCAGAGCAAGAAGGTCCTGGATTCAAATCCACCACCGGGGCCTTTCTGTGTGGAGTTTGCATGCTCTCTCCAGGTACTCCGGCTTCCTCCTACGGTCCAAAGACGTGCTGTTAGTGGGGTTAGGTTAATTGGTGATTCTAAATTGCCCATGGGTGCAAATTGTCTGTCTCTCTGTGACATACTGGCAACTTCAGTATGTCAAGGGTCCACCCTGCCTCTCACCCAATGGCAGCTGGGATAGGCTCCAATCCCTGAATTGGATAAGCACAAGAAGATGGATGGATGGCATATAGTGTATCTAAAAGATTGGTATCCATATGCATCAACCTCTTATGGCCCATAATGCTTTGTAGCTAGGTTTTCTGTCCTCTGTAGGTGTCTTGTGGGCAGCTGACACAGGTGGACACAAACAGTTTGCATACATCAGTTTTTTTTAAACAGTGCATTTACAGTGCACATGCATGTACAGTTGTCTGGGTTTTGCATGCAATTTTGGACAACAATTTCTTGAATAACAATTTCTTGGATAGAAGTAAATATTTTTCATTTTTCCAGGGCACCCGGTAAAGTCAGCTGGATTTGAAGCAGGGTTCTGTCAAATGTTTTGGGGATTGGTGTTCATTCAGTACACACTAGTTTTAATTGATAGCACCAATAAAAGTAGTTTGTCTCTGAGTGGGCACTTTTTCTGAGCTGGGTCAAATCTTTGACTAAGCTCTGTTTCAAGTCCAGCTCTTCATTCTCCACTTTGAGAGAGATTTGGGTTCTCTGATGAAGTGTATTTCAGGTAAATAGGGCCTATAATCTAGTGTGGAACCTTTTTTATGGTAGTGGTAGAAACTAAAAACCCAGTGCCACAGTAAGTATGTGTTCATGAAAAAACAATAGGTCTTCAGTGCCCATTACTAAGTTCACTGTATTTAACCTTAACTTGTTCCAGTGATTGTTTTTTACTTACCACCATTTTGTGACAGGTGTCAAAGTGGTGACCTCACAGTATTGTTCAGCTCCTCTGCAGTCAAGCCAGATAAGTGGCCTGTCACTGCAGAAGACCATCAGAATAAACACAAAAACCAAAGTCACAACTTTGTTTTACAGAGATATATAGTGTCAGTTGCTTTAAATATTTTCTCTATAGTAATGATAAGGCAAACAATAAATCTTCTTGCAGGTCATCTTGATGCACTGCACAGAGACAAGGAAGCCTTTCCACATCTGTGAACACATAAATAGAATCCAATTTGTTCATGTAAATGAGGAGTCTTCTTCACACACTAAGGTTAATTATGGAGTTCCACAGGGTTCTGTGCTGGGACCAATTCTGTTTACATTATACATGCTTCCCTTAGGCAGTATCATTAGAAGGCATAGCATACATTTTCATTGCTATGCAGATAATACCCAGCTTTATCTATCCATGAAGCCAGATGACACACACCAATTAGTTAAACTGCAGGAATGTCTTAAAGACATAAAGACCTGGATGACCTCTAATTTCCTGCTTCTAAATTCAGATCAAACTGAGGTTATTGTACTCGGCCCTAAAAATCTTAGAAACATGGTGTCTAACCAGATACTTACTCTGGATGGCATTACCTTGGCCTCCAGTAACACTGTGAGGAATCTTGGAGTCATTTTTGACCAGGATGTGTCCTTCAATGCGCATATTAAACAAATATGTAGGACTGCTTTCTTGCATTTGAGCAATATCTCTAAAATTAGAAGCATCCTGCCTCAGAGTGATGCTGA
>VUQS01067884.1:0-18621 GCA_015108495.1 Heterochromis multidens | reverse complement strand
TGTCCCTTATGCACAGAGATTTCTCCAGTTTCTCTGAATCTTTTGATGATGTTATGCACTTTAGATGATGAGAGTTGCAAAGCCTTTGCAATTTGACGTTGAGGAACATTGTTTTTGTAGTATTCCACAATCTTTTTACGCACTCTTTCACAGATTGGAGAGCCTCTGCCCATCTTTACTTCTGAGAGACTCTGCCTCTCTATGACATCCCTTTTATAGCTAATCATGTTACAGACCTGATATCAATTAACTTAATTAGTTGCTAGATGTTCTCCCAGCTGAATCTTTTTGGACTTTCTTGCTTTTTCAGCCATTTGTTGCCCCCGTGCCAACTTTTTTGGGACCTGTAGCAGGCATCAAATTTAAAATAAGGTCATTTAGTGGATGGTGTACAATTTCCCAGTTTCAACATTTGTTATGTTATCTATGTTCTGTTGTGAATAAAATATTGGCTCATGTGATTTGGAAGTCCTTTGGTTTTCATTTTGTTCAAATTTAAAGAACGCCCCAACTTTTCTGGAATTCGGGTTGTATGCTGGCTACATCCATCTTTTATATACAGTCCATGCATGTAAGCCACAGAAGGCACATAAATAAGCCAACCAGGTAAGAACTTAGGGTATACAATTTTCTTTTCTGTTGCAGTTTCCTGCCAATTGAACACATTGTTTAATGCAAGCAACAACAAATTTACAGAGAATGTTTTGACTTGTGGGTTTGTCACAGAACAACCTGAACTTCTTTTAGCTTCCAGCAATTAAAACATTGGCAAAGCACTGTTTCTGTCATAAAGGCTGATTTAAACCTATGAACTCCAGCACGAAATATTTAACACAACAGAGAAAGTAATTTTTCTGTTATTGATTCTGCACATTTAGATAAGCATTTTTTGCTACACTATGGCAACAGCTTTTCTTTACTGGTGTGCACAATAGAGCTGTGTCATAAATCATGGCTAACCTTCAATATGGACACAAGAAGGAGAGTTCTGAATGTAAATCAGGCATACTTGCTTAATGCATTGGAGGGGAAAGGTGGAGGTTTTGGGACTCTGTGATGTTTCATCATTTTATAAATTGTATAGTAAAATTGCACTGACCAGAATTAATTGCACTGATCATGATTTTCTGTTCAGTTTTCTGTTATTACCATTTCATTTAAGCAGATGGTAAAATGTAGATACAGATATGTGCATTTCCTTCTCTGTTACCTTGTTAAGTAAATTTCTATATAAATAAAGTTTTGATATTTATGTATTATTTTGAGTCTTATGAAATGACTATAGCAAGCACTTCATTATACAACCTGATGTTGCAGAGTAATAAATAAATTAGTCATGTAGCTTGAAAATCAATGCTAATATAGTGGGTAAATTTTACCCATTGGCGGTTTTAGGTATACAGCGATCCCTGAACAAATGGGTTCATACAACAATGACAAAAAAAAAAAACTGTTTAAAATTTAATCCATTAAAAAAATAATTAAAATAATAATATGATCCAGACCAAGCCTGTAAGAGTAGCCAGTCTGATTTAAATAGAGGTCATTTAAAAAAAAAAAAAAAAAAGTCTGATGTGCATGATTCTCCGAGCAATTCCTTGTTTGACTTTTTCCTCCAATTTTTTGAGTTAAATCGGGTCAATGTATTTAATTCATGACATATCAGAATAATTAGTAATAATGAGAGTGAAATGTTTAGTATGATCGCAGACAAACTCATGCTACACTTTCTGAGTCCCTTATCAAAACCCTGTCAGGCCTGTTATTTGAGACTGAAGGCACATTTAGCTCCTTCCTATCAGTCACATAATTATTTTTATCTATATTCTTTTTCCATAGCTGTTCCCAGAGTTAATATGACTGAATCCTCATATAACTGCCAAATTTACTCTCTCTATAATGGAAAGTCACTGTTACACAAAATAGATTAGCTGCTGTGTAAAATTGCTGATTTCTTATAAACTTCCCAAAGGCAATTAAACTGATTGAAACTGTTCTTAAATTTGAACGTTAAATACTTTTTTTTATAGTACAATTCACAATTAGCCACTGCCCTGTAGGTTCAATTTAACTTATATAATTTTTTTAACTTTCAAAATACACTCACTGGCTACTGCATTAGGTACACCTTGCTAGTACCAGGTTGGGCCCCCTTTTGCCTTCAGAGCTGCTTTCATTCTTCATGGCACAGATTCAACAAGGTGCTGGAAACATTCCTCAGAGATTTTGGTCCATATTGACATGATAGCATCATGCAGTTGCTGCAGATTTGTCAGCTGCACATCTACGATGTAGATCTCCCATTCCATCACATCCCAACGGTGCTCTATTGGATTGAGATCTAGTGACACTGGAGGCCATCTGAATACAGTTTACTCATTGTCATGTTCAAGAATCCAGTTTGAGATGATTTGAGCTTCCTGATATGACATGTTATCCTGCTGGAAGCAGCCAGCAGAAGATGGGCACACTGTGGTCATAAAGGTATTGACATGGTCAGCAACAATACTCAGGTAGGCTGTGGTGTTTAAATGATGCTCAATTGCCACTAAGGCGCCCCAAGTGTGCCAATAAAATACCCCCCACACTATTACACCACCACCAGCAGCAGCCTGAATTGTTGATACAAGGCAGGATGGATCCATGTTTTCATGTTGTTTACACCATATTCTCACCCTACCATGAATGAAGCAGCAGAAATGGAGGCTCATCAGACCAGGCAATATTTTTCCAGTCTGGATTTTGGTGAGCCTGTGTGAATTGTAGCCTCAGTTTCCTGTTCTTAGCTGACTAGAGTGGTACCCGGTGTGGTCTTCAACATGTTATGTATTCAGAGTTGCTCTTCTCCATACCTTGGTTATAACGAGTGGTGATTTCAGTTACTGTTGCCCTCCTACCAGCTCAAAGCAGTCTGACCATTCACCTCTGAACTCTGGCATTAACAAGGCATTTTCTCCCGGAGAACTGCTGCTCACTGGATATTTTCTCCCTTTTTTTTTTGAACCATCCTCTGTAAACCCTAAAGATAGTTGTGTGGGAAAATCCCAGTAGATTTCAGATTGGCTGGTCTGAAAGACCATCATCTTGACCATGTCTATATGCCTAAATGCACTGGATTGCTGCCATGTCATTGGCTGATTTGCATTAATGTGCAGTTAAACAGATGTTCCTAATGAAGTGGCCGGTGAGTGTATTTCCTGGTAATATAACAAAATAGACTGTTTGATGGAAATAATTGTAAGGTACAGGAAGCATTACATACTGTACATGTAGTAACTTTGCCATCAGCTACAGTCAGTTCATTACTGGTCATTGTGGTTGTGGCTGTACCATAAGTAATTAGCTCACAACCTATTTGATGAAAGTGGAAATTGCTCTTTATTTTCTGTCTCTAGTTAATTAGTAAATTTGATAAATTAGGTGCTGAACCAAATTGGAGTCCAAAAGCTATCACATTAGGAACAAATTAAGCCTGAGAAAGGAGGACATTGGGAAGCACGTTGGCTTTTTTTTGTTTGTTCCCTTTTATTGGAAAAAAATGTGCATTTAAAATCCCACTGTAAGAAATTTTTACACATAAATAAGTCACTCTCCCAAATGGGCGCTGAATAAACACCAATTTATTCAGAAAAACAAGGCAAAACAAACTAAACAAAGAAGAAGAAGAAGGAAAAGAAAATGATTTAAACAAAGAAGCTGCCTTAGATTTATATAAATTCTCATAGACAAATTTATGATCACATCCCAGCTTTGATGCATGATCTGAAAAAGACAGAGCAGTGCAGGAGTTTGTGTTTTTGTATGTAGATTTAATTCTTTGCACTGGTCGTCTCTTGTGTAGACTTTGCTAATTCTTTCAGTATGTGTGGGTTTACTCCTGGAGTGATCTTTCATCTGAATGAATTACAGGAAAAAAAAAATCACCTGCTAACTAGCAGAACACATACACATACATATAGTCAGAATGACATACCTTTAATTTGTTTGCTCTATTGTGACTGATAATTCTCATGGAGCCGGGCACAAAGATTAAAAATGTGTAGCTATAAAAAATACGACACCATTAGTGAATGTGACTGAGCTAGTTTCCAACACTGCATTTCTATAATTTACTTCATACACTAACACAGACTATAATCTTGGACAGCAGAGGCAACCTGCTCAATCCCATTATTGAACTTTAATACAGCTCCATCCATGCCAGTTGTCCATAATACTACACCCAAGCAAGCTTATTGTGCTGCCAGGACCACTTATAACATCCCTGCCTCATGTGCAGCTCCTCCTCCTCCTTCTCACTCTCCTCTGCCTATGAGCCAATGCAAATTACAGTAACAGCTTGGACGTGAGTATAATCTCAAGTGGTGCGAGCTGGGCTCCATGGCAAGGCATGCAGGCAGATGGAAGCAGAGACTCTGCCAGGCCTCTTTAGGGGCTCCCACTCTCTCTCCAGCATGGTAGACAATGGAGGAGCTGTGGCTCACAACCAGCTTCTCGTCTGCCACTATCATGCAGCCTCCTCCCATGTGCTGTATTTGGTAAATGATATGAAACGAAGGGGGACGCCTTGTTTAGACCAATACGCAGATGGACAGCGATACTGGCAACATTATATCATGAGCCACTTACAGTACACAGCAGAGGGTAAAACTTAAGGAACGATTTTCACATTTATGATGACAGAGAGGGAAGGGAGAGCATTAGGGTTTGTATCTTTATCTGTTTCTGCACAGGAGGTGGTAAAGATCTTCCCCTTGAGCTGTCATAGATATTTATAAATAGCACTTCAGATAAACAGCCTACGCCATTTGCATAAAAGATGTAATCACAACAAAAATCATATGCTATTTTAGAATTTAAAGAAAAGCATTATTTTCTAAAGAGCACAACATATTATTTCCATACTATTTCCAGCATTTCCAGTGAGAACACCAGGATTTTCCAAAGTTTTCTCAAGTGTGTGAATACACATCATCTATATAATAATATTTATATCACATACACACACTCCAAAGCATAATTAACTTGAGCTTGGTTGAGATGTGTTTTGAGACTGAATTCCCTCAAAGAAACCAATTTAACATCAAAAAGGTTTTCCTAATACTTGAGCATGCCTCTGCCTGTATTACTGAACTTTTATCCACTGTTTCTAATTTCAGTATCTTCTGCCAAGAATGAGACAGAAGAGTTTGTCTTGCTCCCTTATTTGTGATGCTCTGCTGATTTCCGCAACAGTGAAAGAAATGATCATTTGTTTTATGAAAGAGAACCATGAAGAGAGAAATATTCTGTAGTTACAGATACCTTTTTAGGTTAAGAGCCTGCCTGTTTGGATTCAGGCACTGCAGTAAGAGTTCCATCAAAGTGTAATGCACCTTTTATTTTGAATGAATGAGCTCCAGGGTTTACACTTGCATGACAACAGAGATCAGAGTTTCTCTTGTTTTGCTGCTCTGGGAGACAGGCTTGTTTATGCTCGCAAACACTGATTGTGCTATTCTTGGCCATTAATGTAAATGGATTCTTCTACTCAGTTATGCTCCTTGTAATGAGTATGCTTATATGATAGGGTTATACTTCCATGTCTCATTTAAACATGCCTCTTATTTTCTGATCATGTAATACTGCAAAGGAGGAAGCTTTAAGACAGACATATGTGGTGGAGAAGCTCAAACAATGCCCTCTCTCCTGTATACAAGCATAACAACAAACAAAAGAGCAAAAGAATTTGATGTATGAAGAAATCAATAGACTATGAATCAGCCGTGTGCCAAAATGAGGATGTTTAAGTGACTCAGTCTTCAGTGTGTTTGCCAACCCTGACTGCATCTGCACTAACAAAAAGAGAAAGCGAAACACAGAGAAAACACCAAGACGCTGAGCACAACTCCCCTGGAGCGACGCATCTATTTTATCTGCCTTGTGCTCACACGCATGCAGGTGCGTTTGATTTTTACTGTATTTTCTCCATTATTATTTAAAAGAAAAAAAAAAGCTTCAAAAAAAGCTACAGCTGCACCATTTCAAATTTCCCTTATTACTGCGAGATGTGCTTGACACAGGGTGTATGGCTTAATTTCTGCAAATGATTAGAGATGCAGTAACAAGAATCAGGTGCAGAGGAGGATTTCTTAGCATGGTAATATGTGCTGTAAACATTCAGAATACCCTGAGCTGCTACTTGACACTGCCTGTCACTGTTTTGAATGCTTGGTATTCCAGGAAACACTGACTGCAAGACTCACATTACTTTGACAAGAGAAACAGACCACAAGACACAAGACAGGAGAGGGGAGGTGTGCACTGGAATTTTGAATATAGGAAGGTAATAACTTGACCTACTCCTCATTCTTCCCTCGATCCCCGATTTAAAAAAAATTATTCACTACCTACTTACAGAACACTCAGTTTGTAGTGCAATAATTTTGTGCAAGCAGAGATGAGCTGGTGGGGAATCCTGTTGTTCCGCCTCTTAATGGCCTCAAACTTGACAACCGGGATTAAACTGCACTCAAAAGAGCAGCTGGGAGAAGATGTCAAAAGAAAAAATACAGGCCAAATTACTGTACTTTTACAACACAAATTGCTTTTATTTGACAGGAAAGGAGTGAATGCAAATCTCTCAAAAAGGATTAATTAAACTATGGGAATTATTTTCTTTTTTGGGACACAAACAGAACAGGATGTCTCACGGTGCACAAAATATGCAGAGTTATGCAGGCTGTATGCTGTAGATGCTGCTTGTTAGGAGTACAAGGAAGGGGGGGGCACTGAAGGGAACAGCACTTATGTTCAATTCTGTAACACAAGCTGGCTAATTGGCACTGCAATGCCATTCCCTTTGAACCCGCGGAGGACAAGTGGGAGCCATTATATTTCTTTGTTCTCAGCACTGTGCGATACCCCCTGACCACTGAAACCACAGGGGTTCTGACCACAGAGGGTCAAAGGCAGGCAATATAATTCCACCCCCAACTCCCCACCTTAATGAATTCTCCCAGGGATATAAACCGGGCTTTCACCTAAAACTAGGCCCTCAGCAGAGTTCACTTACCGGCAGCAAGCTGGATCAGATATCTTCCCTTGATGTAGTGCTATGACATTTTCAGGATGAACACCTACTTGAGTCTACCAACAGATGCTAAGGGGATGCAGGTACCTACTGCACTTCAGATGCACACGATTATTCTCGGCTGACTGCCCTCTGAACACGGAGCACACACCATTAACTCTATCCTCTCGTGTGTTGGGTTTTAATTAATAGTTTCATGCTATATAATGTATAGGCGAAACATGAAACCGTGTTCATGTCCTGCTGCAGCATTTTGAAGAGTGTTTTATGGCCCATTTCAGGTTAGTTAGAGATGCAGTCAATTACACTACGACTCCAGATAGAGCTTTTTTTCATACCGCACACAGGTCACATTATTTGAAATATTGGGCAGTGTTATATTAACAGAAATTGCTAGGTGTTTGCAGTTTGCTTTTGAGTTTCTGAAAGAGTAATAATTTTTGGCACCAGAGACAAAGGAACAGCCCCAACCCTTTCCAATTTCTTTTCATTTCCATTTTTTTTCTTTCTAAGCTAAAATACTAAAATGTCAAGTCATGTAGAAAAGACACTTAGAAGATATATATTGTTTTGCCTTTCTGGCCTGATTTATAGAATATTTCCACCATATTGGACATTGGTTGTTTGCAGCGTGCAACTAAAGCTGAAAAAGATACTTTAGATTAATCTTTACACTTTTCAATAAGCATTAACTGAGCATTAACCCCTTTAAAACTGTAATTTGTTGTCAAGTATCAAGTTTCTATCCAAGTATTTATTTGCTGTTTTCTTACTGCCATTAGCATGGAAAGACAGAAAGACTTCCTCTTAAACCTTTTCATTTCTTTCTTTTCCCAGTCCAGACTTGTGAACAGTTGAAACACCCACTGTGCTTATCAATTACATGTGGCAGTTTAGCATTCAGACTCTGCACTAACATGTACATTATATCCATTAATGTCAAATGTAAATCGATGCAAGTTCTGTACAATGCCCATGGACTTCCTACTGTGTGTAAAGGTTACTCACAAATTAGTAACTTTAACTCTCATCCTACTGTGCAGATATCAGAGGTGTATTTTTTGTAATATCTCACAGGTGTTTTATGCTATACACTTCAATTTTTTATGGCTTTGTCAATCAATTTGTTCTTAATGATGTCATATCATTGTTTTCTATTTCTGCTTTGATTAGTGCGTTTTAAAAATATAAATGTTTTGGGGTCCCAGGAGACCCTACTCAAAAGCACCAAATTCAGCCTATGCAGTTTTAATAAATGGAACTACTTCAGTTCATTTTTTGCCAAGGGTCCTAAATCTTGTGTGTTGGGTTTTAATTAATAGTTTCATGCTATGTAATGAACAGCTGAAACATGAAACCGTGTTCATGTCCTGCTGCAGCATTTTGAAGAGTGCTTTATGGCCAATTTCAGGTTAGTTAGAAATGCAGTCACTACAACTACAACTCCAGATAGATCCTTTTTTCATACCGCACATGGGTCACATTATTTGAAATACTGGGCAGTGTTATATCAACAGAATCTGCTAGGTGGGTGGGGTTTGCTTTTCAGTTTCTGAAAGAGTAATCATTTTTGGCCTAAATTAAAGTACCAAACAGTATCAAGAGGGATGGGAGAACTTTGTCAGTCATTTTAAAGAAGAATGACTCCATTGCTGCATTCATCATCTGAATAATAACTTCCTGGATTGGAAGTTATTAGAACACTGGAGATGTTGCCAGATCTACCTGAGACAGCTGGGGCGTGCCCTGGTCTTGCTACACATGAAAAGGAGAGCTGATACTCCTACATTGTCAACCCCCTAATCCAAGCAGCAATGACCCTCCTTGGAGTGAGGAGAACTCCACCTGCTGATGTGACTGTTCAACACTTGAAAAAGGTGTTACCTTTGCTCATGAAACACAGACAGAAAAGTAGCAACTGTTTGCTCCTCCTGTCACAAACCAGCATGCCCTGAGCATAGCATGAGGGAAACTGTGTGCTATAACTGCCTGTAGTGTGTGTTTAGCTTTAGTTGTTTCCTGTCCCCATACAACCACAGTGAGAGCTTGGTTTGCACTGTCAACATTAAGTCAGACTCATTCCCAGCAGGTGTTGGTCTTTGCTGGGGCTACCATTTGTCACTGATTCTGTTCAGGACTTTTATGGACAGAATTTCTAGGCACAGCCAAGGGGTGGAGGGTGTCTGGATCTTGTCTCTGCTTTTTGCAGATGATGTGGTTCTCTTGGCTTCATCAGGTGGTGAGCTCCAGCTTGCACTGCAACTGAGTGTGAAGCGGCTGGGATGAATCCGTGGTTATGAGCTGGAAAAGAGTGGAGTACTCCCTCTGGGTCAGAGATAAGTTGCTGCTCCAAGTGGAAGAGTTTAAGTATCCCGGGAGCTTGTTCACAAGTGAGGGAAGAGTGAAGCGGGAGATTGACAGACAGATTGGTGCCTCATCTGTAGTGATGTAGAAGCTGTATTGGTCTGATGTAGTGAAGAGAGAGCTCGGCGTGAAAGCAAAGCTGTTGATTTACTGGTCGATCAATGTTTCTGTCCTCACTTATGGTCATGAGCTGTGGGTAGTGACCAAAAGAATAAGATTGTGGATACAAGCAATGGAAATGAGTTTCCTCCAAAGCGTGTCTGGGCTCAGCCTTAGAGATAGCGTGCAGAGTCATTCAGGAGGAGCTGAGATTAGAGCTACTATTCTTCTTCATCGAAAGGAGCCTGCTGAGGTGGTACAGGCATGTAAACAGGATGCCTCCTGGACCCCTCCTAGGTGAAGTGTTTTGAGAATGTAATAGAGGTCCCAGGGCAGACCCAGGATACACTGGAGAAATTACATCTCGAGGCTACCTGATGTTTTTTGTGTGTTTATTTCAATGATTTTATATTGGGGTCAAAATGACCTCGACAAGTTTCATCATATAAATACGACAAAAATCATTTTTACTTGAAATGACTACTAAGTAGTCAACTAAGTGATACTAGAATCCAAGGATGGTAAATAGGCTTTTAAGTAAGAATGTGGATTGTACTTTGGATAAAAGATGCAAGTTACATTGAAGAAAAGCATAAATTTCCATTAAAAATATGCTAATTAATTTTAACTTTTCAAAAATAATAATAATTTTTTTTTAGATGACATTAATTACATAACTAATAAAACTCTCAGAAGAAATAATTTTTGCTTTTATTATTATTTCGCTATTATATTTACTTTTTACAGCAACTTATTCAGTCAGTAGTCTATGTATGTTAAATATGAAAGATGGATAAGGGTTAATTAGCCGAACAATATTTATCAAGCAATCTTTACGCTCTCACACATTTCTGCACTACTTGTAACCCTGTAGACATTGTATGTTGTTTTGCACTGGCTGTGCAAAGTACAAACCCTATGTATATCTGTTTCTTTATCATCAAGTCCTCCAGCTAATCGATTATATTGGTTGTTTGTTAGTGCCATCTAATAGGACCCATTTTATTTCAAAACATAATTATAGTTTGTTTCAAATATTAACAATCTGGTCTTTTTCTGGCAGAAGACGGTTTTGTTTTCATGTTTCATTGCCCATATATATTGAAAAAAAAAAAATCGATAAACAAGATGAAGCCAAAAAAGAAGATTTGGAGTCAACAAATTGCCCAACTGTGTAAATCAAATGCTGCCAAAACAGTAGGAGACAAGAAGAGAAAATTGTTTCATATTTTACTTAGTTGTCCTCTACCCCTGTAGTTTTACTGCATTTTCTATAGGTCAACATAGCACGCCCTTTGAATCTGCTGATGTACCACTGCTAACAACATTTTCAGCATAGTTAGAGCTGCCCCTGCTAAGGATGGAGCTACAACTGCTTACAGTCAATATGCAGTGACTTGGAAAACATGACAAACTCACCAGATATCAAGCCCTGGTCTCCATTACAGGTTCCACATCAGCATCCCGATCAGCAAACAGTCAGAGACTCAGGGCTGAGGCAGGCAACTCCCACGGGAAAACACCACTAGGGGACAAGGAACATGCTTTAGCATTTTGTTAGAATTAGGACATAATATCGCCGTAGGTCAGTAAAAAGCCTGCCAGAAGAGTGGTTGTTTTAACACATTTTGGGATGTTTATCATGTACTTCTAGACAATATTCTAGTGAAGGAGGCAACATTTCTCAACACACTAGAGAGGCAGTCATACATTCATAATCTCATTGACTGAGCTTGCTCCTTTTTCCACTTGGCAGCTTTGGGTGCGATATGAACGCTGATCTGATTATGAAACAACAGGAAAGAAACATAAGCAGCAGGAAAAGGAACCAGAAAACCAGAGTTGGAGATGCCATGACTATGAATGTGTGTCCTGTCATTAATATTTCACTGCATCATTGTAGTTCAAGGAGAACAAAGTGTAAAGGGGAGCATAATGAAAAATTTATCCTATTTTGACACAGCTTTGGAATTTATCTGAACTAAACAAAGAACAGGCTCAGGATGAAAAAATAAGGTGATTATTGCCTCAAAAAAATTACTGCATGCTTAAATGCAAGGTTATTGTCGTACTCTGCAATATCTGATGAAGATGCATGGGGTTTTATAACTCACTTAAGAATCTATTTTTACTGAAACATTATTTTTTTTCACACTGAATACCAAGGTCACAGGCCTTCAGTTTCTCACTTGTCCCAAAAATTCAAAACAAGCTACGTGACATGTCACAGCTCTGCTCGCAGTACAGCAGCACGCAATCCAAGAGAGGATACCATATCGCTCGCATTTGTCTGCAGAGAGCCTTCATGCATGAAAATACAGAACTCTCCACTCAGGTTTTTCTTCCAGCTTTACTGTACATCAATTTGTATTCAGAGGAGGACTTTAGACTTGTCACCTTCAGCTATTCATCTAGCCAATGAAGTATTTATGACGCAGGGTTTTGCTTTTTGATATGTCATTTCAATCCTCTTCCAATTCCAGTTCATCTTAGGCTGGAGTCAGTACTGTCACGTCAGAATTTGGGAAGTGAAGGAGAGAAATAAAGTAAGAGCATAGGTGTCACACATTTCATGGTCTATCATGCCAAGCATATTAATGGCTTCTAGTTGTGTGCAGGGCGGTAACGCAGCCCACTCCTCCCCCTCTTCACAGCCAGTGTGTCAAAGAGTAATGTCACTGCAGTGACAGCAAGAAACCAACAGGACTCATAAATTTACTGAAAAAAAATGTCTTTCACCAATGATTTTTCAATTTTATCTTCATTTCCAAGTATATCATCACCTGGCCCAGAATAAGAAGTCTAGTGTCGGGACACCGTAGCCTTACATTATCTCCAACATGGCTCTTCTTCAGTGTATCAAACACTCCACTCCACTGATCCATTTTCTTCTCACAGTTGCAACACTTTACCTCTCTATTCCTCTTTCTTTTTGTCCCCAGGCCTGTATTTGGAGCAAAAAGACAGGAAAAAAAAAATCCACAGTGCCAGGCAACTTTGGCCAATGGGCATTCTCTGTCAAGTCATTATCCATCCCTGTGATTCCTTCCTATCTGTGCAAGACAAAGACAGTTGTTAGAGACCATCATCCTCCTGTGCCGCCAGCTTTATTACTTAGAATACTCAATATGACAACAGGGATGACTGAGACTTCCCTTTTTACCTCTTTGTAGTTATACTGTGCCACTCACTCACACAGAGATGACCCAATGTGAGTGGCATCAAAAACAAACAAAAAAAAAATAAAACATGAGGTCAGTCAGATAAAGAAATTATGAAAAAAACCCTGTTCACCTCACCTCTCTTCCGCTGAAAAAAACCCTCTTTCTTAGCAAAAAGAAAATTAACCTTAAAATAACAATTTAAAAAGAGCATTAGTAAATACCAATAAGCTCACTAAGAAAATCTCAAAGTCAGTGCGATAATATTTTATCAGACTATAAGCATGTACTATTTGGATCAAGATTTCAACTAAATAACAGTTTTGCTTGGAAAACTCAAAGAAACACTGATTTTTTTAAGGTTTTAAAATTGAAATAAAACAGAATTGTCATTTCATACTCTTTTTATTATATTTACAAGACAGTGTCAGAATTCTCTCTCTACTGGCTTAGGGATTTTTTTTTTCCCTTTCTTAGACATCTGCTCTGCAAAAGCAACAAAAAGAAATCTCTGCAAAAAGCTGCAGGCATCTTCTTCCCTCAGATCCTGCTGACCAACCAGGGAGAGAAAAACAAGCCTTACAGCTTCAATCAATTATACATTTGAGTGAATGCATTCATACCGGAGCTATTCACCTTTCCTTGTGCTCCATTCCCTGGATATAAACCGAAGTGATGACAATTTCAGAGCTTGCTGCCAGGTAAGCAAAGACCCAGAGCAATTAATAGACCACAGCAGTATGGGGAATTAATTTCACCATAGCCTTGGAAGGAGTTTTTTTGTGTATTTAGTACAGGGTTTAATTATTTCTAAATTGCCTGACTGGAGTAAAGATGTTGGTTAGAATTTAATTTTTCACGTCCTTTCACTAACTGCAGCAATCATAGTGCCCAAGAAAAAGGCAAGCAATACAGCAGCTGCAGCTTTAACATGCTTATTAAAGGACATTCTCAATGTCATCATGACTCAGCAGTGGGCCGACAAAACCACTCGTGCAGGAAACAACGATACTGTTTTGAGGTATAGAGTAGCCCGATAGCTGTCATAACTGTGAGGTCAAACTTATCCTCAGCAGATCCACGAAACTGAATCCCATTAGAGCATTTTCCTTTTCCCCTGACTTTACAGTCATTTACTCCTCCTCATGTCAGCACTTTGATTAATGACTTGATTTACACACAGGATCGTGTACACTATATGGCAAGGTATCAATCACAGTGCTATATGTATTCATGGATTTTCAACAGCTGTTTTGCTGCAGTCAAAGCTTAATTACATCTAACTAATAGGTGTGCATGAACAGCAATGCCCTGAAACTGAACATATCGAACATGTGTCACTATGTGTAGACTTAATGCGTTTAAATACATCAGATATATTCACTAGGAGTAAAATACTCAGAGCCATCTAGGGAAGAAACCACAAAAGTGAGGTGATTATTAAGGATGAACACCTGTTTTTATCGGACTCATGTCCACTAATCTAAAACACCATCAGACTTTAATGAATCTTCCCGTTCCACTGGCCTGACTCAAACTGAGCTGAGCTCTTTACTTGAAATGACACAAAATAGTTGCCAAGAAAATTGCTTTAAGGAGCAGTTTGACTGAATAATTAGCTTTTCATTAGCTTCTACAAACCTTTGCCACTAGAGGTCAAGAAAAGATGAATTGTGTGTATGTGTGTGCATTTCCCAGCCAATCAATACCCCTGAATCCAATTGATGTTGGAGGGCAAGGTTACCAAAGAAGGCCAGGAACTAAAAGTACAGGTGGGGATCACAAAAATCGCATTCTCAGTGATAATTAAGGCTGGTTGTATTATGGTTAGACTCCATCAGACAAGGCTCATGGATCACATATGGAGGTCATCTGTAATGCAATAGCTGAAAGTGGACAAACTTTTCAATGAGACTTCATCCCATCATGTCCACTGGTAAATGCTCTGCACTTATATATAACACCTTTAACCTCAGCTTTGTTATATAAAGTGCTTTACAAGGTTACAGCGCTGCCATGCAAGGTGCTTACCTGCCATCAGGAGCAACATGGAGTTCAATATCTTTCCCAAGGACACAACCCTGCAATTAGCAGACAACCTGCTCCAGTGCCTGAGCCACGGATCCCCCATAAGTTACAGACCTGAACAAACTATCAGATTCTACTCATATTACTATCAAAGCCTTAAATAAAAATGCAGCTAGGGTTGTGACTGTGTATAAAGGATAGGTGTAACCACTGTGACATTACCTATTTTGGACTTGCATTTTGAATGCTCAGCATTGGTGTTTTGGCCACATCAGTGTTAATTCTTAGTATCTAGAAGTGACCATATTTGGAGGAGAGTGTGGACTGTTACTTTGCTAGCAAGCTGCATCTATAAATTCTTGAGGTGCAACAAACACACATAATATGTAATTGGTGCTAAAAAAAATAGACCAATAAAATAGAATTTTATTCACCAAAACTGGAGAACAAACTTCTAGGATGGTTGCACCACACAGCAAGCCATAACACTTATAACACATAACACAGCCATAACACAGATAATTCCATTAAAAACGCTTCAAAATACACTAACGCCAGAAAAACAGAAGAGAGGTCCAGTTCAGTGACTAATTAGAGGAAGTATCCAGATGGATTAGTTATGAAATAAATAAATCAATGAATAAATAATCCCCCCACTACAGTTGTTATGAATGGGGAAACAGTCTATAAAAGCTTAAACAGTTTTTTGTACCGAGGTGTAAACATCATTTTTATTGTTGTATAATTGGGCATTTTAACATGGGAGTCTATAGCGACTGACTCACTTTTGGAGCCAGCCTCAACTGGCCACTAGAAGAAGTGGGGTTTATAGCACCTGACTTAATTTTCCAGCCCCGGAGGTTACCACTTGGCAGTGAGTAATGATAATTTTCGTCATTAATTAATCGGCTGAGTAATGTCTGTCAGGAAGCGGCTCACAATTTCTCAGAGTCTAAGTCTACTGAATCTAAGTCTAAGCACAGGTGAAAACCGGAAGATATTTAATTTTCAAAGATACAACAAAAAGTAAAAATTAACACTGCTCTTGACATTAAATAATTAAACATTTTGTACAGTCAAGTCAGATTAATATGTATTATCTATTATCTTATATCTATTAACTGTTGCCCTTTAAATTTAATCTATTAACTCAAGGCAATCTTTCAGCTTTTATGGATTTCTTGTAGCCTTCATCACTGAATTGAGCAGGCTCTGTTGTCACAAATTCAACACATCCTAACACCTAAACAACAAAATATGTCGACTGACCAAAAAGACATAATGCATGAGTGTTTTCAGAAACAACACATATGAGTGGTTCACATATGCAATGTTATATAAAGACCTACAAATATAAAGAGTAAGTATTCTGTGTGGAAACACTGGATTGTATTATCGGTTTCATTCCTAGTCACTCTTTCATAAGGTTTAGGTATCAAAACTGCTTACAGTATTTATTTTGATATTTATTTATGGTTTCTGTTTTAACATGCAGTTTTTGCTTCCTATGTGTCTTTAAATGTGATTTCTCTTCTGATCTGTTTGACTTTCTTCTAGGCCTCCCTTAGAGCTTACTTCCCATTTTATTTTGAAGGTTTATGCCTCATGTGGTTTCTGTGTTTTTACTTTTCTCCTTTGTTTCTTTTCTTGCTCTCACTGTTGTCTTGATTGAGTTCACCTGTGTCCCAGTAGCTTTCTCCCAGTTGTGCTTTTAGTCTCTGTCTCTTTCTTTCTTTCTTTCTTTCTTATCTGCACATCAAGTCTTTTGCCCTTACTCCCTCCTGTTATCTACACTGGGTCCTCCCCTTTGTTCTCCTGGTTTGTTCTTTTGTTTAACACTTTCTAGATTTTGGATTTTCTTTCTAATTTTCTGCAGCACTGTTTTTAAAATCATTCATTCATTTCATTTCTTTTTCCATCTGCCTTCAGTCTCCTGTGGTGTCAGTAACAGGATCCATTAAAAACGTTGCTACCTGCGTGACATTACATGAGTAGGTTTAGGAAAACATAATGATTTGTTAAAAAAAAAAAAGACCTTTTCACAACATTAACCACATGTTGGAAGGAAAACCTTTCCCATCTGCAACAACCTTCTTCTCCAATTTCTTTGTTGCCACGGTGACGAGTCCTGCCCTAGGTGGTGATGACAACACTGCCTTTCTGAAAAGGTCAGAATATTTAACATGCACTTACTCACATGACCGCAAGACGTGGTCTATGTTGTTTTTGGACGTTTTATGGCCTTTCAAAAATCAACCTCTATTGTCTTACAGTGTCATTCATATTGTCTATTATGCCATGACTGATGTGTTAAGCTGTGTTATCAGTCATTTTATTCACAGGAGACGTTACAGCTGCTGGCAAAAAATAAACAATGCCCCTGTATACACTAAATGAACTTTACAGTTATATTTATTGAGTCTTTTTAGAAATGGGAAATAGACTGTTCCAGAAAATCCCCACAGCTGGATATCTGCCTGCATGAAATATACACATTTTGTGAGGAATACTACAATAACTGATTATGAAATTATGAGATGGATTTATTTCTTATTCTTCTTGTTCATAGATTTTAGTTGATAGATTTATGAACTGTAACTGTACTGAGTAATTTCAGGCCTAGCTGCATAAGAGATAAATAATAGAGGAAGACTGACATCTTAGATCAAAACTATAGCCACACAGGATGTAAAACAGTAATATTAAGACCACATACAGTGAGGAGATCTTATAATTGTGTTGAAAGGCTGTTGTGAGATGTCTTTGAGATAATTTTGGCTCCAGTAACATTAGAACACTCTCGGGAAGGATTGGACAAGTGTTGGAGATATGATCAGCCAAAGCTTGTAAAACCTCGTAGTAGGTCATCGCTTGCTAAACATCAAACATCCTCATATGATATTAATCCAAAGAAACTGGCAAATGATGAATTATAGCTAAAGACTGCAGCAAGCCAATATAAATAATGAACTTTTGTCTTTGAGTGTGGCTCCATTTTTATAGTACATAATAAAAAGCATCTTCAGCAGCATGAAGTGCAACAACAACTTTCATTTTTGACCCTTTATTATACAAAAATAATTGATCTTGTACAAGACAAAGTCTTTGCTGTACCTTTAACCACATCACATAGCCTTCATTAGATCTGTGTACACACACACTCAGTAGCTGCTGTTTTGATTATCCCAGTATTAAAGGGGACTCCACTGACTTGGTTTTGGCTACAGAGTGCAATTTATCAATTTAAATTATCAGGGTTCTTCATGTTCATGTCAGATCAACCAAACAAAATATTATGATAATATAAGGAGACAAGACTAATATAAATGGCATGAAAGACTCCCCCTGTTCAAACAGCTCTTCTCAAAGTAAAACTAACACTTTATTCTAAATGTCTGTGTAGGTTCTCAGTCATCCAGGACATGGTAGTCTAAGGGTTTGAAAGAAGGCAACTGGACTTCTTTAAGTTGTTTGAAGACGTTTCGCCTTTCATCCAAAAGGCTTCTTCAGTTCTAAAACCAAAAGGTGGAGAGTCCCAGGTATTTAAACCCCTAGTGGGGGCTGTCTCTCGGGAGGTGGTCATTAACCCACTATTGATCATGTGAGTCCTTTGATCATGTGAGTGATTAACCCACTATTGATCATGTGAGTCATCACATGAGCCCAGGTGTGAAAAAAGGCGTAGGTCATTATCCCCACAGGTTTTGGGTGAAACCACTGTGAGACTTTGCCCCAAACCATCATGTGTCCTATTGAGGTCACCTGATGCAAGCTGTGGATGGGGGTTGAGGCGCCTGGGAAGGGATCTCAAGACTGCATTGTATGTGGCTGACAGTTGGTGTCGTAAGCCACCACCTCTGTTCAACGATGGTCATTCACAGTGGACATAGGTGGGCT
>VUQS01067881.1:0-10688 GCA_015108495.1 Heterochromis multidens | reverse complement strand
GCGTGAAGTGAATAAGAAAACCAAAATAAATCTGCCTAAGCAGCATATCCCTTGGCAGTATATGGGCCACCTGTTATTTTGTTGTTTTTCTTTTCTGTGGGTTAGTTTCAGTGTAAAAAAGCCTTTCTGTCTCCAATACACTATCTCAAGCCATTCCTGTAGACGGACATGTTTGTGTTTTTGGACCATTTCTTATGCCATAGTTTGCTCTCACGGTTATCATACAGACCAAAAGCATGCAAATCGACGTATTGTAGTGACTGGACTGGAATCTGGTGGTTAAAAAACAACTATTTACTGTATGTTATAGTTTAAATGAATGTGCCTCTGCTTTGATATTTAAATAATTATCTATAGTAAGATGTGGATCTGCCAGATTTCAACTGTTAAGGTGCCTTGTTATGGCATAAGAAATTTGAATAGAGCATTTTTCTTGAGAAATGATGATTTGGAGATAGATTTCATGGCTTTGTTTGCTATGAAGCTGTTCATAGATGTAGGAGTGTGGCTAAACTGTTTTGGTATCGTGTACATGTCTAGGGTAATACTGTGCCATATAGAGCCCACAGAATATGTTATTGTTATTTTTAAAAGATGTTTTAATGTTGCCTGATGACTTTGTCTTTAGATTTGATACAAAGGCTTGTAGCCACAGCTCTCCCAAAGTCTGTAGTTTCCTCTCTCCGACATCCTTCTCGTCCCCACCCCAACCCCACCCCGTTTCCGTCTCCCTTTCTTTCTCTTTGCTGCAATCAAACAAAATAAAGTATTAACCTGATGACCCAGCGAAATCAGCTCTAGTTTGGTACTGTGTGTGTTGTTTTTTGTTCTTGTTCTTGTTGATGATGTCTCTAATCTGTACAAGTTGATCAAGCGTTCTTAACATGAACCATGTGCTTAAAGTCAGCAGATGTCTGCTTTTGCATTGTTTGTGAAATGTGTATTTAATATTTAGCAGATCAGGAAAAAAAGCTTTCTTTTAAAGAGACAGTTAACCCCCCCAAACTCAAATGTATGGATTTTTTTTTTTTCTGGCCTGTGCTCCTGGACTGTTTTGGTATAAGCTGCCCAGTTTTGGAGATATCAGCTGTAGCTGAGATGTCTGCCTTCTCTTGAATTTAATGGAACCAGATGGCCCTCTCTTTGTGGTGCCGAGAGTGCCAAAAAAAGATGCATCTGAAAAGCAAAGAAGGAAAAGTAGAAATTCATTCACGGTACTGAGTTATTTCTGAATAGGAGGAAAAATATATGCACACAAATCATGAAGTGGATACTCAAAAATCTTGTTATGAGCAGTTTTAAAAGAAGCATGCAGCCAGCTAACATGACAGCTCAGCTGATCCACCATTAATATTTACATCCTGTGATGCTGTCACAAGTACAAGTCTCCGGTTGGCCGGATACGGTTGGCCGATGCGGGTGTTTCAGTAGAAAGAAAATATCTCCAACCACTGAACGACTCACACCAAAACAATCTAGGTCACATGTGGCTAAAATATGGCCCGAGGGCCAGAACCGGCCCGTGGACCACCTTGAGCTGTCCCCTGACCTCCAAAAAGGAAAACTAAACATCCCGCCTACCATAAAAATACCAATAAAAATCAGCACTTTGTTGATTGATATTGAGGTGAAGGACTGTTATAAGTCTCTACCGCTTGACTCCACTTTGTGCGCAAACAAACTTTTTTGTAATGAACTATAACAATTTTACTCTAATGGTAAATGATACAGTATTTATGTGGGCTGTTTTATGCCACACTGCACCTCATTACCAAAACATTTTCTTTAAAAAAAAAATTTGTTTCTTGAAACAAGGATGCAATCTTATCTGTTATGTCTGGCATTATTCAGCATATTGTAACTCAACTGTTCAAAGAGTTTCCCTTTGCTTGCTTTATCTAAGTTCGTGTGCCCTCCATGAGGAAAAAAACATGACCTGCCCCTGATCTAGAGGAATAAATAAGCTTATTTGCATATTTAAATATGCCATTTCTAAATACATAAATCTTTGTTTTAGTGTAAGTAATCAGCTGGGGGAAGTATCTAATATCTGTTAGTTACAATTTTTACCTGTAAACAGTGGTTTCCAATCGAAATGTATGAGATTCAGAGGTAAAGATTTGGTATCATCATGGGCATCTGACTAGAATGCATAGCCATCAGATTATGTCCCAGTGCTGTAAGGTTTATGTTTTATTTTAATTTAAATGCAGCAATTAAAAAAAAAGACACACATGGACTGTAAAGCAAACCAAAACAAGATTATACTTTTGACATTTTATTGCAACATATCTCTAAAAAGGCTGCTTTCTGAAAAGAAGCTTTGCCATACTGAGAGACAGAAACCAGTGTATTCTCTATATTCTGATTGTTTTTAATAAGGGCTTCATGTATCATTCAGGGCCTGAATCACAGAACATTTTATTCCTAAAAACATGGCTGTTGACTGTATTTTCTTCACTTTCTTCAGCTCCAAAAACCACTTTGTAAAAACCTTTTATCCTAACGTGCCAACAAATTTAAAAAAAAAAAAAAAAAGAAATCTGAACCTGATTTAATCCAATATTCACATTTATGTTTCCAGTGTGCAAAATTAGTCCATATTTAAATAAATAAAACACCTAATTTGCATACTGAAATCTAACATTCTGGAAAACGTATAACAAAAGGTAATCGTCATAATCTAAGTAATCAACTGTAGTAAGTAAGAATTTACCATTCACCTGTAGTGTTTCTGCTTAATTATTTGTGTCAGCTTAGTTGGCTGCTGAAAAAGAAACCAGAGGCTGATCACAGATTACCGTTACTGAATGAGCACTAGTGACACTCAGTGGGTTATACAGGAACAGCCAGTCCCAAAACATGAGGTAGCGGATGAATTTCTTTTGAAAACATTAAAGGGACAGATCACTCCAACATCAAATTTGCATGTTTTGACCTCTGATCTGTAGCGCTAATTATCCTTCTAGATCAGGAGTATCAAACATGTAGCCCAGGGGCCAAATTTCAGCCCCTCAAGGGGTCCATCTGGCCCACTGGATGGCTTTAGAAAGTGTGAAAAAAATGCTTTTAACTCATTAATAAAGTATTTCTAGATTTTAGAGTTGTTTGGATTATAAAATCAAATACTCTTTGTTGTTTCATTCCAAAAACTCTGAAGGTTTTGTACTTCTGTAGACCACCTGTGATGCATGTAATGTACATGTAATGTCAGTAGTTACTGAATGTTGAAAAACAGACATACCGTTGAAATTGCAAATAGTTTTCTATATTACTGAGGTACACAGGAGCACAGGTCTGGTAAGCAGACTTCATAAAATCTAGTTAGTTTTGAACATGTTTTCTAATGTTGCCTGTAGATTACATTGATACAGACATGCATTAAACTGCTGATTGTGATGGTTTTTGTTTTATTTGGCGAAGTCGGTGGAGTCAGTGGTAGGCACTGCAGCTCCAAGTGCTCTAAACTTACTACTACAGGTGTTTCATGCTGAAATAAACAGCACTTATACTTACCAGCCTACTGGAAGCAAATCACACCAACCTGGTCCCTTAATAAACTTTTCACCTGTTTCCATCCTGACTGATACGCTGCTCAGTGTCCACAATTCTCCTTTTAAATCAATTTTAAGTTAATCTGAGGGTAAACACAAGCTTCCAGCTGTCCGACCTGGTGAAAAATAAGCCACATTTCCTTATTTTGTGCAAAATAATGCCACAATTTTACGCTATATTGAGCAGGCAGCTGCCCATGTTGAACTGTGACGGTCACCAGTTAAAGTGGGGGTGTTTCCTAAATCAGCAGCAGCTGGTGTCAAACAGCTGACAGAGTAAACAAGGTGTATACAGGTAAACTCGAGTTTCCCCCGAGCTGATCGGGGATATGTCACAGAAACACACAGGGACGAGTCCAGACACAGAACTATTTTTTATTTTAAGTGTATTAAAAATATTTTTAATCAGCATAATCTCCATGGTTATCTGAAGACAATATTATCTGAAGACAATATCTGGTGAGGTCTTTAATCTTGTCAAACCGTATGACAAACTGGCAGGCAGAGGAGACTACTCGTTGCAAATGAGGAATCTGCAGATGCAACATCTGGAACACCGGGAGTGGAATATGTAAACAAATATCACCAGTTAACATGAAAACCAGTTAAACTGGAACACCAGCAACACCTCTGCCTGTGGACGAGTCTCCTCCGACCTGGACCAGCAGTGCAGGGTCTCCTCCGTCCTCCTGCCTGAGATCATCTGGAGGGCAGAGGATATAAGAGAAAGGAGGATGCTCGCAGACATTCTACTGCTTGTCTGCAGTCACGGTACACAGTTATGCCTTCTCATTGGTCCAGAGTCTACTGCACACGACCAATCATCTGTCGATGCGGAAGTTACGTCTCCAAAACGTCAACGACGTAGCGGGAAGTTTAAAGGAGAAGCAGCTGGTAACCTCGCAATATTCTGTAATGCTGGATTTCTTGTTTAAAGTAATGCGCAAAGTTGTCGCTGCTTCAGCGCTTCTTCGTAAAGTCGGTATGACTGCTGTGAACGCTGTACCTCTTTTAATATGTTGCACAAAAAGGCTGCAACTCTGTAATTTAGCACTTTTCTGTTTTTGTTATCAGTCATGCTTTTCTCTTATAACATCTCTGACTGTTTCCTTCTTCTTCTTTCAGCTGCTCCCTTCATCGGACACCACAGCGGATCATCTGCCTCCATCTCACCCTGTCCCACCCACCATCCTCCTCTGTCACACCAACCCTCTGCATGTCCTTCACTACATCCATGAACCTCCTCTGTGCTCTTCCTCTTTTCCTCCTGCCTGGCAGTTCCATCTTCACCATCCTTTGTCCAGTATATCCACCGTCCCTCCTCTGCACATGTCCAAACCATCTCAGCCTCGCCTCTATCTTTGTCCAACCTGCTCAGCCTGAGCTGTCCTTCTGATGTACTCATTTCTAATCCTGACCATTCTGGTCACTCCCAATGAAAATATTAACTTCTCCAGCTCCATACATCAAACCCTACATCATAGCAGGTCTTACTGCCATCTTGTAAATGTTCCCTTTCACCCCTTCTGCTATCCTGCTGTCATAAATCACCCCTGACATTTGTCTTGTCAACATGGTGGTGCAGTGGTTAGCACTGTTGCCTCACAGCAAGAAGGTCCAGGGTTTGAATGCACCATCTGGTCGGGGCCTTTCTGTGTGTACTTTGCATTTTCTCCCCGTGTCTGCGTGGGTTCTCTCCGGGTACTCCGGCTTCCTCCCACAGTCCAAAGACATGCAGTTAGAGGGGTTAGGTTAACTGGTGATTCTAAATTGCCCATGCGTGTGAATGGTTTTCTGTCTCTCTGTGTTGGCCCTGCGACAGACTGGTGACCTGTCTTGGGTGTACCCCACATCTCGCCCTATGGCAGCTGGGATAGGTTCCAGCCTCCCCATGACCCTGAATTGGATAAGCGGAAGAGAATAGATG
This sequence comes from Heterochromis multidens, assembly GCA_015108495.1. Classification (NCBI taxonomy): domain Eukaryota; kingdom Metazoa; phylum Chordata; class Actinopteri; order Cichliformes; family Cichlidae; genus Heterochromis; species Heterochromis multidens. Next base: position 5,207 of record VUQS01067881.1, on the reverse strand, counting down.
GATGGACATTCGTCTCCACCCACTCCACCCTTCCTGCACTCTCTTCTTCACCTCACTTGTGCACTGTCCTTTGCTTTGGATGGTTGACCCCAGGTATTTAAACTCATCCACCTTCACTACCTCTGCTCCTTGCAGCTTCACTGTTACACCTGTCTCCCTCTCATTCACACACATGTATTCTGTCTTGCTTCTACTGACTTTCGTTCCTCTTTGCCCAAGAGCATGCCTCCACCTCTCCTAAATGTCATTCTTAACCCTGTTCTGGTCTTCCTTGTACTGCTGTGTTCCCTGTCATATGCACTTTATTCAACAAAGTGGCAAATGTTAAAATAAATGAGATTTATCATCCACTTATCAATTCTGAGTGCAACAGAATACACTCACTGACCACTTTATTAGGCACACCTTGCTAGTACTGGGTTGGACCTTCTTTTGCCTTAAGAACTGCCTTAATACTTCGTGGGACAGATTCAACAAGGTGCTGGAAACATATTCCCCCATTTGGTGTTTTGATGGGCATAGCAGTAAGTCAGAGTCTTGCATGTTGGCCCCAAACCTTCCACAGGTGTTCAGTTAGGTTGAAGGCTGTAGCATATAGTTCAGAATGTTTCATGGTGACCCCTCATAACTACTTTACATCAGTTTGCAGTGACCTTTCCCTGTGACAAGTGTGACCCTGCATAGCAGCAGTGCAGCAAAACCACTGGATCCTCATAGTGCAGGGGTTAGGGTGACCAGGTGTCCCTCTTTATGTGCAGCATTTTAATTCGTCGTCCCCTTGTCCCACATCTGGAGACAATGTCCCACATTTTGACTGGCTCTGCAGGACATGCACTTTTCCAAAGTCTGTCTTTTACCCAGTGTACATGAAAGAAAAGCTTTTTGTAATAAAAGATTAGCCTGTTTAATGCCACACTCATCAGGGGGGAGTTACAAGTCGCCAAAAAGTCATAAGATTTGCAGATTTTGTTGAATATGATTTTTTTTTTTTCAGTTTCACACATGGTGTGAAGTGACACAGTATATGTGTGTCATAACTAGATCTATAGATATAACCAAATTGAAACCCAAAAACTGTTGCCAAACAGAAGAGCAGCTAAAATAACAGTGAAATAAAAGAGATTATTGGAATATATAAATACTATTGCATGAGACCATAAGAACAAACTTAAGCTTCCTTTTATCCTTATTGTATTTACTTAGCAAGAGAGTTGTAAATGTGTTATATTTAAGACAGCAGAAAAAGATTAATTTGCAACCTCTCCTAATTTCTGTCTAGAAGCAGCACACAACAAAGAAGATCAAAGGAAATTCATAATGTTCTAAAACTATTTTTCTAAACAGTTTTGTTACCTGGGTTGTTATTCAAGCATAACAGACTTCACTGTCTGTTATGTGAAGTGATAAAAGGACAGTCCTTTTATTCTTAGTTTTTTCTTTTTTTTTTCTATTAAATTTCTTAATTATTTATTGCAGATTTGCCAGTTTTTTTCTCAGAATTTTTAAATTTTTTGCATTTTTTTCCTCAGGTAAATCTGACATTTCTTTCTTGTAAATTAGCAAGATTTTTTGTTCTCATAAATCTTTGACATTAATATTTTAATTTAAACCTCATTTTCTCTGGAAAAATTGTTTTTTTTCAACTTAACCTTGAAATGTGAAGCGATGTGGCTCCTTGATTTAGAAACACTTTTTTTCTTTGTAAATTTTAGAGTTTTTTACTTGTAAAGTTGACAGTTTTTTTACATAAATTTGCAAGTTTTTTTCTCATGAATTTTCCTATTTTTTCTTGTACATCTGCAATTTTTTTTTCACTTAAACTTGCCATTTTTGGCCATTTTTTCCCTCCAAAATGTGCAAGTTTTTTTTCTTGTATATTAGATTTTTTCTTGTAATTTCCCCATTTTTTTCTTGTTAATTTGCAAGTGTTTTCTTGTCATAAATTTGTGACTTTAATCTCGAATCCTGAGATTTTTCTTGGCATTACATTACATTTCAGAAACACTTCAGTGTAATCTTTTATGTTTTAAACACCACAAGGCGAAGGCCATTTACTTCCGTATTAAAGCGAAAGCAGACATCTCCAAAACTGGGCACTCAAATTAAGACAATCTTGATGCTTGATGGATAAATAGTACTACAGCTTGGAGGATAAATATTTCAGTCTGATTTAAACTGTTCTTTAATCTCTTCATGAAACGCTTGAGTCAGCCGTTGTCTGGGGAATAGTTGTGGTCTCCTGCAAATAGTTATTTTGGTTTAAGGATAATAAACTGCTGAATTTGACGAACAACAGATCTTTTTTTACAGCACATGTAGCTTTTCATAGCAGGGACGCATAGATGGTACTATAATAATAATAATAACAATAATGATAATGACAATATTAATGGCTCTATTCTATCAAAGTGTCCCAATAAGCCAGGACACACAATGCCATAACCCCGAAAGCAGCTGAATGGAAGGCAGCCATCAGTAATCTTTTCATTTAGATGAGTGCTGACACCTACTGTAATCAGTTCAGATTTATCAGAGCATGCAAGAGGAAAGAATCGGGGACTGTTTGCTGTTCGTGTTGCAGTTTTTCTTGTATTTCCCACCTATCACAGCCTTATTGTGTGCAGCAGAAGAGAAAATAAAAGAGCTTTGTGACTTGAAGCACAGTTCTCATCTCTCTCCCCCTTCACTGCAGCACTACACACACACTGAGTCATGGCCGGCAGCGGTGAATCAAGGTTCCTGTGTAATGGGTAAACACATCTGTGGGCTGGCTAAGGTCACTCACCTGGCCTGCAGTCGTGTCCTCACATGAATAACAACAAGGGCGGAAGACAGACTGACTGATAAGAACACAGTTTTTAAATGTTTCTAATACTGTAACAGGCCCTTTTCTGCTTTTACTCCACAGTTTCTTTCCTCTGTTTGCCTGCTGCACACCATGCACCTTTTACCCACCTACATTTCTACAAACATTAGTCAGAACCACCGGGCCTTCCTGGCTCAGGGATCGATAACTTGCCTTGATCATGGCATATTTGCCCTCTGGACCCCGAGACTTGTGACAGCACACATCAACGCTCTGCACACTGTTGAACACTGCTCCTCATCCCAACTCCACCAACATCTGCACCTCAGGGTAGCTAGACCAACCAAGGGCTGTGGAGACTGAACGCTGGGAAGCCTGGGTCAGTGAATGTGCTGCAGGATGTCTTGGAAAGCAATGGCAGGTGCACTACTGCTCACTTTGAGCCTTATATTGCTGGGGTGGGGAGCTGAGGGCCAGGGCAATGGACGTGGTAAGGTAAGTTACTGTAACGTATAATGCCTTGAATGAAAAGTGCACCATGTGTACCAAGTTCACTGTGATAGTCTATGGTGTGTGTGCATCCATTACTGGAATATAAATACAATTACAGTAGTATGTATGAGCTGTGTGCACCATTTGGGGCTTTAATCAAGTCCCTGAATCTGTAGAAGCATGGATGACTCTAGTTACACATATTGTTTCTGCTCATTGCAAAATTACATCGTACAGTTTCTTGATTTTTTTTTTACCAAAACATCCCTGTTGTTCACATAGGTATTGTTTAAAAGAATAAAAGTCTAAAAATCCTGAGCCGACTCATACTGTATGCAGCTCACATGCCAATTGTGTGTGTGTGTGTGTGTGTGTGGGGTGGGGGCTCTCCCATAATTTGCTTAGACTTTGCTCAGTTTGCTCAGTTTGTAGACACATCAGCATAATTAAGATAAGACAAGATAAGAAATACTTTACTTTTGTTCCAGATTTGGGAAATTACTAACTCAACAAGAAAAGCTGAATTATTTTTCCTGTTAAATTTACTACATAGATATACTGTATATCTACAGGTGAATGGCATGTGGTGCTCTTGTCAATGAAAAGCAGTGATTTGGCACTTCATTACCACTTAATAATTTGCGCACACTGCTCTCGCTCAGTTTTAAAGTTGAATCAATAGCTGAATAAATTTCATCTCTCAGTTTAATGTGGTTTTAACGACCAGCCAATGAAGATCTCTGAGTATAAAATACTGAATCAGAGTTTGATAAATGGGAGCTGCGCATAATAAAAAGCCGTGAGTAATGATTTAGTGTCAGATCAGTGCATGATGAAGCTCGTGTCTTCCAGAAAGAGGTATCAGGCAGTTCTACCGTCTACCTGGGCCAGAACACGCACAACTGGAGGCCGCTGATCCATACAACAGTCAACCTAAGTGAGATCGGCAGGTACGTGAGTGAGGGGGCAAATCAGTGCACTGTGAGGGCTCCACAGCAGCCGCTCTGTGGGCAAGAAGGTGCACAGGGTTCCTCTGGAATTTAAAATTAAAATGAGACCTAAAAGTCAGCTCAGTTTTTACTGAAAACTTATATGTGGAAACTCACAGTTCTTCTTTGTAATGTGTGTAAATAAATACTATAAAACTACTGATGTAGTTCCCCTGACAGTCTTTATTAAATTCAAGGACACTATTGAGATCTATAAGCCCAACCAAACATAAATCAGGCAGATTGTCTTCTTAATCCACCACTGACCAGAATTCACTAGAATTAACTGTATTTTTATTCTGCTGTGCAGCATCAAATCCTCCTTTGAGTTTCGGACATTTGACCCAGAAGGTCTAATTTTTTATGGAGACACAAAAGATGGGAAGGACTGGTTTGTTTTGTCGCTGAAAGGCGGCATCCCTCTGATGCAGATCAACAAAGAAGACGTGCTCGTCAGTGTGGCCGGTACCCTGAGGCTCAATGATGGGAAATGGCACACAGTAAGTGTCCAGTGCTATTCATTGTCTTTTATGTTACTTGCAATTTGCTTAGCTCTAATTGGCTAAATACTGCTTTAAATGGCTTTTTAAAATAGGCCTCTTATGCTTTTCCTTATTTTCTATCATATAAACAGTTGTGCTCATAGGTTTACATACTCTGGCAGAATTTGTGATTTTTTGGCCATTTTTCAGAGAATATGAATGATAATACAAACACTTTTCTTTCAATCATGGTTAGTGGTTGGGTGAAGCCATTTATTATCAAACAATTGTGTTTGTCCTTTTTAAATCATAATGATAACAGAAACTATCCAAATGACCCTGATCAAAAGTTTACATACCCTGGAAGTTTTGGCATGATAACAAACACACAAGTTGACACACACAGGTTTAAATGACTACTAAAGGTAACCATCCTCA
>VUQS01067880.1:0-14615 GCA_015108495.1 Heterochromis multidens | reverse complement strand
CTCAGAAAGATCAATCGGAGAGAAAAAGTCTAAATAAATATGCATCCCCACACACTGCCCCAACAGGTTATTAAACCCTGGCCAATCTGTTTCCAGAATTAGGGGATGCGTCAGGTGGGAATTACAATGCTGTGATTGCAGCCATCTTACAATGCTGTGATCGCAGCCATTCCCCAATCTCTGTGAATGGTACTCATGGCCATTGATCAATGGTCATGACAATTTGCATATTAATGATCATGAAACTGACCTTATGGCCCTTTGTTAGTCAGTGGTGCTGGTTGCGGTCATTATGCAAATGTACTGTTTATAAGGTTGGGGAAGCCTGCAGTCAGCTGAGACTGAAGAAGTCACTTGGATAGTGACAAAACGTTTGTCCCACTGAAAACGCTACGTCCAGATGAACAGATTCGGCTTTCTGGGATTTCCTTACCTGGATTATTGAGCATACATCACAAGAAACCTAATAAAAGACATAAACTGATCCATATCAATTTATAGGAATATTCAAACTGAATATGGACTGCAGTGGCCATAGGAATAGAAATCTTTAACAAACTAAAATAATAAAGTGCATCAGCTCCTTGGCTGGCAACTAGCAATATGCCAGCAGACTAATGGCTTTGAGAGCTAAAATTAGCTAATCTCTAGTGATCTAGCCTACATTGGCCAATGTTTTTGACACTATTTAGAGAACAAATAAAAATAAACAACAATGTTCCTGCATTCTCAGAACAGTTTGCACTTTTGCTATGCTTCAGGTAAAGTGTGTTTTAAATCTGCACCACTAATTTGTGTCATGAAATGACCTCTTCATCTTCTTTCTGCTGCAGCAACGAAGTCTGATTTATTAATGACAAACCTGCAGTTGAAGCACACAATGCCTCTGTGTGAGTGCACTGTGACATCATGACATCAACAACACTGGGCATTTAAACCTGGTTTCAGTAGACGAGTTGGGAAAAAATATTAAGACACATTAAGACAAGATCAGAAAATAATACTAAAATACATTATTATTACTACTATTTCTATAGTTATGCTTGGAGTGGGGGGTGCTATGATGAAATTTAGGGGTGCTTGAGCACCCCCAAAAAGGGTCTACACTCACCTATGGTTTTAAGAAAAGACATGATATACTTTACGCAACCCAAAGATTGAGAAAGTTTTGTTTTACAGCAGCCAAAATGTAAATGCAAACAATAACAAAAGCTTCATTTTAACTTTAAATGTAATTTAATTTGCTGCACTGTTCTTTTTGGGCAGCACAGGTTTTTCCTGACATACCTTCCAATGTGTACAATCTCTTTGTATATGGGTTTATTTTGAGGGCAGTAGTTACCAGCAGATCCTGTGTTGAAATTTTGTTGTTAAAGGACACTTATTTATGCATCAAATTGTGTCCGTGGTTAAAGTATGGCTTGTGTATCGGTGACATTCATATGAATGAATGCATGGCCAGCAAGGATACAGAACTGTTTCATCCTGCCAACTATGATGAGAGAGGTTAGGGCTCTGCCATTTTCACACAAACATCCAGCCACTCTCATCAGGTGACCACAACAGGCTAAGTTGCCAAGGTTGTTATTTGGAGGGTGGTTGCAATCCCCTCATTCTCCCCCTAGACCAAAGATGGTTATGACTGTATTGTCTTCATACTTGGCCCAAAGGACAACTGACAAACCTTTACACTTTTGTCAGTTTCCATTGTCTGAACATAGAGTCTACAAGTTCATTTGGAGAATGTGTGCTAGGTGGAAAACAACTTAAATTTATTTATGAAGCATATTGCCAGAACCAAGAACAGACAAGCAGCAACCTCTGAGGCTCAAAGCCACTGCTCAAGTGAAAAAACTGCAGTCCCTTGCATTGCCACTTGAGGCTGACTTTATAAATGACTCTGTAGAGTTCCCAACTTCAGAGATAAAATGAACATGCTCATATCCAAAAAAAAGAAAAAGCTTTTGGTCTTAATTGATAAATTTCCTTGGGGGTGAAATTTTATTTTTCATAGCTCACTTGGATTTTGTTAGGGCTAAGGTCCCACCTCTAACTTCAAAGGCTAAGTTTGAAGTTAGGGGTGTGACTGCTTTGAATGACAGGAGTGCCGACACAGGCAGATCTAGCAAATCGCTGTTTGTAGGCTTCACCTCCAGTGTTTGTGTCACTCAATGGGACTTCTCAAACATGTTTGTGGTGTTGGTTAACCTTAATCCCCATTTTAAAAGAATTAGTTGACAAATAACCTGCTTAGTGATACAGCCTGTCCAAGAATCAAACAGTGTGTTATGTCACAGTGGCTATATCCATCTTTTACACATTCAACAGAGCATGGGTTGATACCATAAGCCACAGCGTGTCATTTTATAAGGCTTCAGTCACAGAGGCCTAGAGAACAGTCAGCAACCCTGTGGCAACTTCCTGTCGCAAGGTAAAAAATGTGTATTCCAAGACCAGTTGGTGAGTGGTTACTGGTCATAAAGAAGTTGCTACACCAAAAACCTCCTTGTGATTGCTTTGGTTGCTAGCAGATTGCCGTGGTCACCCATAGTTTGTATGGAAGACGCTGACTTGTCCGCAAAGGCTCGGTAATCACCAAGCAGTAGTGAAAAAGTGTGACACAAACTGGAAGCGGAGACCATTCGCCTTTAAAATAAAACTTATATCTTAGCACTGAAACCAACACATCTCAAAAGGCACAACTTGTACTTTGAAGGCAAACAGTCTCTGTTTCTGGTTTGTGTCATACTCTTCAGTGTTTCACTACCGCTTAGCTATCTTCTCTTCCTCCCTCCACAAGGTGTTTTCGTGGTTCCCGTGCTGGTGCAAAGGTGAAGGTTTGGAAGTGGAGATATAAGCCTGTGGAGGGGTGTGGTCTATGGCTCCGCTGCAGAGAAGGGGTGGTGCAGTGGGTTCAGGGGGCAGTGCCAGGGAGGCTGGGAGAGCAGCTGGAAATAATCGACAATCATGCTTTCCCTATTTCAGTGACACGCGGGGACCTGGAGGGGAGCGGTGCTGACCGGAGCAGTGTTGTCTGAACTGAGGAGCTGAAAAAGCCAACGAGGGTATCATATGCCTGTACCCTTGTCTGACACTATAAATAAAAAACTGTCACATACAAAAGCACCGGCTGTCTACGTCCCACTAGGGTCGAGTGACACACACGTGTTACAGTGGTGCCGAAACCCAGGACCATGTCGGAACCACCACAACCGGCACAACCAGTGCAGCTGCTGGGGCAGATGGTGGGGGAGATGGCCACGATACACCAGGACCAGGCAGCGGTGCATCGGATGCAGCTGGATAAGCTGCAGGCCCAAGTCGAACAGCAGACCCAGGTCCTGAAGGACCTGGTGGAGAGGGTTGGGGCCTCGCCGGCACCGCCACCTCCCTCCCCGGCCCCGACGATCTCGCTGCACCAGATGGGCCTGAAGATGAACCCCAGGCCTTCTTGGAAATGTTTAGGGCCACGGCGTAGGCTTGCCACTAGCCCGCTCCAGGACGCGGCATGGAGATGGCTGCAGCCCAGGCCCTTAAAAGAGGCAGCGCGGGTAACAGAGCTCGTGGTCCTGAAGCAATTTGTGGAGGGGCTCCCCGGAGAGACGGCACGGTAGATCCACTGTCATCGGCTGGCGGTCCTCTTGCTGGTGGTCACTCCAGCTGAGGACCACCTGGCAGCGTGGCTGAAGGAGGCTTAGGATTACGGACGACTCACGAGGGAGAGACAGCCAGTGCCAGCCCCGGGAAGGAGGCTCCTCGGCTCTGCCCACGCATTGCCACCCGTGTTGCAGCAGCCGCGACCACAGGTTTCTAACCCATTCTCTCCTGATTTCTCTCCCCAGGTTCCGGCGATGGAAGGCACTGCTCCTGACTCACTGGGGGCCATGCATACGCTGGGGCAGGTGTGCTTGAGGTGTTGGTGGCCTGGACACCTGCGTCGAGAGTGCCTGCTGATGGAGGTGGGGCAGGTGTTCCGTGTCGCCGGCCCTCCAGCACCTTACAGGAGGGACGTACCGTGTGCCGGTAAGGTGTCATGGGGGTATACGCCAGGCTGTGGTGGACTCGAGCTGCAGCTCCGGTGATTCACTCCATGGGAGATTTCCCACTAGAGCAGTCTTGTGACGATACTCGATGCTCAGCCTTTGACCAAGTAATGAAAACTGACAGTCAAATGGTGTGCCCTAACGTAGTGCTGACATTTCCACATTTTGTATTAATTAGGGACAGATTATACCGAGTCTTGACACTCGTACAGAGGAAGAACACACCCAGTTGTTGGTGTCAAAAAGCCGTTGGGAAATGGTTTTCCAGACGGCTCATTATAACCCCACGGTGGGGCATATGGCATAGAACAAGACTCTGGAGTGAATTACTCCAGATTTTACTGGCCGGGCATCTGGGGGGACATACAGTGGTGGTGTGCATCCTGCCCGGAGTGTCAGCTGGTTCACCAGCTGACCATCCCAAAAGCGCCTTTGCACCCATTACTAGTAATGGAGGTCCCTTTTGAGTGCATTGGCATGGACTTCATCAGCCATTTCACTGGACTGCATGGGAATATCGTTTTGTATTAGTCTTGGTGGATTATGCAACACGATATCCCGAAGCAGTGCAATTTTCAGACAATTTTCACCGGGAGATAAAGTGCTTGTATTGCTCCCCTCATCCAGCTCAAAACTACTCGCCAAGTGGCAAGGACCCTTTGTGGTCACACGGCGAGTGGGGGACGTTGACTATGAAGTGGTGCGGTCGGACAGGGGCAGAACCACACAAATATATCACCTCAACCCAAAAAGCTGAATCTGTTCATCTGAACGTTTTCAGTGAGAGAAACGTTTCGTCACCTCTGGTGACTTCTTCAGTCTCTAGAAGTGATGAAACGTTTCTCCCACTGAAAACGCTACATCCAGATGAACAGATTCAGCTTTTGGGATTCTTTTACCTGGATTATTGAGCATGCATCAAGAGATATCACCTCAACCTCCTGAAAGCATGGAGAGAGGTGGAAACCGCTTCTCTGGTGAGTCTGGTGAAGGAAAGAGATGAGTTGGCGCTGGAGGTGCCAAATTCCACCATTCCCACCTCCCTCCATTGTGATAACCATCTCACACAGACCCAGAGAGCAGATGTTGCTGCATTGCAACAGCATTTTGCAGATGTGTTCTCCCCCCTGCCTGGTTGCACCTCTCTCATAGAGCACCATTTTTGAAACGCGCCCTGGCGTGAGACAGTTCTTGGGGCTGGCTGGCTGGCTGGCTGCTACCGCCGGTTCGTGACCGGCTTCGCACAGCTGACCAGCCCCTTAACTGACCTCACCTGGAAGGGTGCCCCAAATCTGGTCCAGTGGACAGAGCAGTGCCAGGCAGCGTTTGTGCGGGTGAAAAAGGCTCCCTGTGGGGAACCCCTGGTCCACACTCCTAACTTGTCCCTCCCTTTTATCCTGCAGACGGATGCCCTAAACAGAGGCCTGGGGGCCATTTTGTTCCAGCAGGTAAGGGGGGTCAACCGCCCTGTCGTGTACATGAACCGGAAGCTGTCAGAGATGGAGTCCAGATACAGCACTGATCAGAAGGAGTGTCTGGCGATCCGGTCGGCGGTCGACTCTCTTCATTATTACCTCTTGGGATGCTCAGTCACCTTCTGCTCAGACCATGCCAAGTTCAAGGTGGTCCATAGGCTGGGAGCGCGGATGGTCATGGCCGATTTCCCCTCCCGCACGGGGAGGGGGGTAGGCTCGGTCGGGTGGCTCCCCAGCCTAAGTCGGGCGGTGGGGGTATGTGGAAGGGTGTGGTCTATGGCTCCACTGTAGAGGAGGAGTGGTGCAGTGGGTTCAGGGGACAGTGCCAGGGAGGCTGGGAGACAGCTGGAAATAATCGACAATCATGCTTTCCCTATTTCAGTGACACGCGGGGACCTGGAGGGAAGCAGTGCTGACTGGAGCAGTGTTGTCTGAATTGAGGAGCTGAAAAGCCAACGAGAGTATCATATGCCTGTACCCTTGTCTAACACTGTAAATAAAACAATTTCACATACAAAGCACCAGCTGTCTGCATCCCACTGGGGTCAAGTGACACACGTGTTACAAAGCCCTAACTGTCAACAGTCATCATGGCAAATGTCAACTCTCTGCCCAACAAAAGTGATGAGCTGGACATATTGGTGAAGACTCAGAAAGTATACTGTGAGTGCAGTCTCATATTTTTTACTGAAACATGGTTGAATCAAAATATCTCAGACTCCAATGTGGATCTGCTTGGTTTCATCCTCATGCGGTTGGACAGAGATGCTGAAGCTGTTGGTGGGAAAGAAGGTGGGGATCTGGCTTTGTTTGTGGAGCAGAGACCGTTTGGTCCTGTGCATGTCACTGTCCAGGAGAGGATGCGTTGTCCTGAATTGTTGGCGGTTGGTGTGCAGCCATGCTGTGTGCCAGGAGAGTTCAGTCATATCATAACAATAGTTGTGTACATTCCACCCAAGGCAACAGCTGAAGCGCCATGTGAAGTTCCCCATTAAACTGTTGCCAGGATACAGACTAAACATCTAGAGGCACTCTTCATAATATCAGGAGACTTCAATCATGTTTCCCTCTCCTCCCACCTGACTGGATTCACACAATTTGTTGACTGTCCTACCAGAGAAAATAAAACCCTTGATCTGCTGTACACCAATGTCAAAGACGCTTACAGAGCTGCTGCCTTACCACCACTTGGCAGATCAGACCACAACTGGAAGACTCCGCTCTACAGAAAATCATTCACACCCACTTTACAATTCTCATACAACTAGCACAAGCACTTTTTTTCTACACCTAAGTGCTTTCTGTTTTATTTGAATAGATAGCTTTATTTGAATAGTGATTACTAGATTAGTTGCCATCAACATTTCATTGCAGGTGAGCTGACTAACAATATGTTTAAGCATCTTAATATTCAGAGTCAGACTAGTAGAAAAGGGGTCGATTTTACCCTGATCTGAAAATAATCTCTATTCTTCCACTGATGACAGATTGATCATAATCAGTCTTCGGCAGGTCAGTACAGTCAGTTGCCATGGCAACAGATCCAGTCTGTTACCGCTCTTATGGAAAGCCCAGTTTTCTTCATTTCAGGGTTGAACTTATATACTTATCTATAGCAGACCCCTCCAAATTTAGGTGTTAGGTGCAGTGATTGGGTGAGATCTGCAAGCATACATGGAAAAACAGGATATAAGGCAAAAAACAGAGTCTGTACAACTCTGAGCTTGAAAGTCAATATTTGGTATGACTATCTTTATTTTCCAACACAGCCTGAACTCTCTTAGGCAGCTTTCATGTAATTTCTTTAAAAGTAGTCTTCAGAAATGGCTCTCCAGGCTTCGTGAAGGACATTCAAAGCTCTTCTATGGATGTTGGCTGTCTTTTGTTCTGTTCTCTGCCAGGATGATCCCACACTGCTTCAATAATTTGAGGTCCGGGCTCTGGAGAGGCCAATCCATGACTGATAGTGTTCCACTGTTTCTATCCAGGTATGCTTTTACTGCATTGGCAGTGTGTTTGGGATCATGGTCATGCTGAAAAATGAAGATGTTGACCATCACGTGGTATTGCATGGTCATTTAATCTTATACTTTTCTGCGTTCACAATCTCCCCAACACCACTGACTGAAATGCCTCAAACCTCCACTGTTTTCAACAGATGGCTGTAGACACTGTTGTACCTCTCTTCTAACCTCCTCCATACATACAAACAATAATTTGAATCATAAATTTCAAACCTAGATTCATAACTCCAGCAGACCTGTTGCCACTGATCTCCAGTCCACTTTGGCATACCTCAGCCTTTTCTCCCAATTTCACTTTCTTAAGAATGGCTTCTTGACAGCCAGCCTTCCACTGAGACCATTTCTGATGAGGCTTCAGTAAACAGTAGATGGATCAGCTGAAGGTCCAGATGCATCTCTCAGGTCCTGTGTCAGGTCTTTGTGTAGCCACAACAGCAGTTCACCCCTTGAGTTTGGTGCCTTTTTATACTTGAATGATTCATAGGTCAGTGGCAAGTCACTTAATAAAAAAAAAAAATCCTCTGAAAATGGTCCGGTACAAGGACTGGACTAAAAATGCAGCAAATGTCTAAAGACAAATATTGAAGCACCTTCAGAAAGCCTTAAGAACTATTGCTCAAGAGCACTTTAAAAAAAAAATTACAAGAAATCTTAAAAGTAAAATATAAAGAAGAGAGGTGACTCAAGACTTTTGCACAGTACTGTACAATATGACAAACTGGGCTCAGTTTCCAGAGATGAGGAATACCAATACTGACAACTACATATTAAAAAGAAAAACAAAGTGGGGATTTTAATTTACTATTAATCAAACTGTGAATATGAACTTACACATCGACTGAAAAACATTAAGCTAGTGCCTTGTTTTTATTCTATAATACAAAAACATTACTGTATTGGTGTACCCTACCACCAACTATAATGATCAACTACATACTCATCCGCCCACACCTTTACTACCATAGCTCAAAAACAGGTTTCCACACACAAACCCAGAATATGCAGACAACTAGATATATAAACTACAAATTAAACAAATCCATTAGAAAACAATCCCAGGCTTTTTTACAAAATTAATTAGCCAACATATTCAGTTAGTTTAACAGATAACATTGGAAGGAATGCTTATATTCTCTTAATGGCATCATCAATTTCTGAGATTTGGTCTTTCAGTTGGTTCCATTGTTCAGGATTCAAGGAGATACCTAAAAGAAATTGAAAACAGAGCTTAAAGGAAAGTGCAAACCAGTAAAAACATAAATAAGCCACCTTTTCCAGTCCTAGTGCACTTCTTTAGATAAATATGTCCTGAATGTATACCACTGATCCTAATCATTCAAACATAGCTACAGCATACACAGGCCTTACTCTTGTAACTACCTTTTTTCCCTGGTTTCATCTCCCCATCTTGGTTCATCCAGTATTCTCTGATGTCAATCAGGACTTTACCCTTGAAGTCTCTGACGCTGACATACCTCATCTTTCCAATCTGCAAAAAGTAAAGTGACTGTCATGCATCACTCTTTCCATCTTTCTGGGGTTTTTTTGTTTATCCGCATGCCTAGTCTAAAGGTCTCTGGAATACGAGATGCGATTAAAAGTTCTTATGACCAGGCCACAACAATGTACTATAAAATCATAAATGCAGTTTTACTATTGAAAGCTAAATTTCCAGAGGCTTAAAAATATATAAACAGATGCTCATATTTGGTGCCGACATTTAAAAATAATATTTTTTTTTCTACCTGAAGAGCCAAAACTAGAGAATACATGTGGCACCCACCTGAAACATGTTGTCGTCACCATTACTGCTACCCTTGGATGAGCCCCCTGGCTTGGAACTCTCTCCACTCTTTGCTTTCTTGGCTGGTTTCTCTGGTGCACTTGGCTTCTTTCTCTTTGTCTTCAAAACAAACACTTTGAGCAACTTATCACATATTAACCAAGGGCAGAAAATATATTTGATTTATGGTCCAGGGTTAAGTGGTACAGAAAAGGAAAGGAAAGATTTCACTAAAAGGGTTATAGGAGTATTAACACAAACTCAAGTATCAGCACTCAAACAGCTCTACCCATCCCTAGCTGAGGTCTCCACTTAAGTGTCAAGAGATTTTTTACCTTTTTTGCCATCAAGGTCTAAAAGTTTAAAAGTAATTTTTTGTACAGATTTAACTAGCTGTGCTTTGTGGCTTTAGCCTTTGAAGGCAGTATTAGTCAGTCACCTACATTTACTAATTTCAAGATATATTCAAAGTTTATGGATAAGACACACAAATCAGAAGTTATTATTAAAGTACAAACCTTCGTCTCTACTTCACTGTCAGACTCACTTCCAGATGTGGAAGACAGCATTTCCTTTGATTTTGGCATTCTGCTGAAACAGGGATTTAAAAGATCTTGTATTAATATTTAATTTAGACAGCCTGTGGAGACTTGGAACATCTTTTTCAAGTGATTTTAAAATGTAACAATAACCAAAACCAAATATATTTACAAAAGTGAGCACACTGCAAATGTTAAAAAAAAAAAAAAGCTCCACCTTGCCTTTAGAGTCAGTATGGAAATGAGCAATGATTCCTGTAACCCACATTTCTACTGAACTACATCTTGGTATGCATTAGTATTTGCCAGGCTTCAATATAACCCGTCATTCTGCACAGCATTCTAGCCACAGGAGTTGGTTCTTTAGCAGACTAGAATGTTCTTAGAAGCACATTGGAAAGTCAACGCTGAGGCCACATATAAGGTCTAAACTGCTTTGAGGGAGGATCACCAATCTAAATATCCATTCATCCATTTAAAGCGTGCTCTGTAACAAAAAAGAAAGATTTGTTGATTTTTATGTTTGATGTATTATAAATAATACACTGATTTCTACAAGAACAACCACACTGCAGTTACAATTAGGTGTTGGTTATAGTATGGATGTGGAGAGCTGCACATGCCACAGATGAATACTTCTTTCTAATATACTTAAAGTCCACTTGGAGTTGGTGTGTCTACTGTATCTGTGCAGTCACAAAAAATACAAATCACATAGATGTCTGCTGAGAAGGTCATTTCTTTACAACACTCAGACCCAAGCTGGCTCTTACTGGACAGACATGTGTGAAACAGTTGCTGAGCTGGTAGTGTTTGCCCTACTGCAAGGTGAAAGTCTTCAAGGCTAACAAAATGCTGGCATTTCTCAGTTTGAACAAAAGCTTTTCTTATGCACCGACAGAGACGGCCTGTAGGGTGAAGGGCTGAGTATTAGAGGGGGACACACACACACTGACTGGTGATGTTAAAATTTCACCCCAAAGGTGGTTTAAATGCTTCAACTTCACTGACAACTTTTGGGGCCACTTATATTAATGAAACAAAGGCACTGACAACAGTGAACCAGATGTTAGCCAGGATAACCATTTCTTTAAAAATAGCCCTCTGACTGTGACGCATATCTGGAGCCAGTTGTATATGCTGTGAGTTCATTTGGCCTTCACACGTAATTTGAAGCGTTACATGAAAGGCTGGTTACTTGCAGTGTGCTACGACAATGTAGCGCTTCAAACTGCATCTGGCGCACATTTGACTTCAGACACTCCGGAAAAATCTCTCCCAGCCTGTTTACAATACTGATGCAAGACAGAGCACGGCTGATCAGCCGCCTGCCTGGGCTCACTGCCCAGCGTTATTAGAACAGTGTAGCCCTGTAGCTGCTGTTAGCAGGCTGAAGCCCGCAGCACGCATTGTCTCGTTAGGTTAAGCTTTAGCTCTTTTAAGCCCTCGTACTGTAGTGCGATAGCAGTGAGATATAACATCAACCGGTTACTCTGTTACACCAAAACTCTCGACAAACACACGTTTCCAGTATTTTCTGTTCAAACTGGTAATGCTTACATTATCTGATGAAGCAGAGTTGATGTCTTGACAGGAAGCGGAAAGCTAACTGATTTTCCAACGCGAGAAATCTTTCGACGGCGCGCATCTTCCTCTTCTTCCCTTGGTTTACTCACTGCACACTGTTGTACAGTGAGTGCATACCGCCGCCTACTGTACAAAATGCGCCCATCATGCTATTTTAGCCTGTCTTCATTTGTGCCCACTAAAACCAGTATCTGCAACATTTATTTATTAAGTGTGTACATGCGACATTTTTTGGAATTATTTTCAATTAGAACTAAAAACAGATTTTGATAAAGAAATTGTGCTTAAAGAACACAATTTGTTATTCAGCAATTGTAATATCTCTAATAATGAATAATATATCTGTTATATTTAATAAAAGAAAAGAAAAAGGGACCAAGGGTCACCCTGGATAGTCAGTACTTAGTAACTCCCCCTTCAGTGCTTGTAAAGACAGCAGCTAAAACTCTTTCATTCCTGTTTTAGGGATTTTGGCCTGAGTGCATACTGCAAGATTCTTAAATAATATGTATGAAATCTGTCCACAGGGTTCTAATATTGTTTGTTAGGGGACAGGATGACCAGGTGTCCCTCTTATCCCACATTTTGACTGGCCCTACATAACAGAACACATCCCACAGGAAATGTGTGGTTATGGAAGTATCACTACTGAAACCCAGAGACGACTATCAGACAGAACAGCAGAACAAACACATTTAACAGTTATTGTAACAAAACAAAGACTATCAAACCATAAAAATATATTCAAGTGTGTATTCAGTGCCAAACCTTTAACCTGTATAGTTGGATGTATTTATTTCTTAAGTTAGAAACATACTACTACAAATGAAATCACTTTGCTATCTTGTTATAGCCTTCCCTGTGGGCAGCTGTCACTCAGGAAGTACAGTGGGCGATCCACTAATCTGAAGGCGAGTGCTTTGATCACTGGTTCCTCCAGTATGCATAGTGAATCTGAAAATTCAGAGTTCACAGTGTGGAGCTGCGTGTCCTGGCTAGCTGCTTACAGGACACCCATGACTGGTGACTGTTTGGACAACCACCCTTCTGGCCTGTCCCAAAGGTGACCATGAATCAGCCATAACCTTAACAAGCACTGGGATTTTTAAAAGAATACATGTTTTTAAATTGAATGTACTATTTTACAAATATATCTTTTTTTCTTTTTTTTTTTTACACGCATTTAATAAACAATCAGGAGAATTGGGGGATTAATGTGTTGCTAACGGATTTGTCAATCCTAAGCCCCAGCTGTCCTGTGTCACCTGTGACCCTCTGCAGTGAGGCTCACTGCTGTGTTTTAATAACACAGCTCTGTGGCACAGAAGAACAACACATTTCACATTTCTTTCTGTGGAAATATTTCATAATTTCAACAAGTAGTAGTCTCAGGTTGGTCAACAAAATGGACATGTGAACAGCCATCCATTTTCTTCTGCTTATCCAATTCAGGGTTGTGGGGGGGCTGGAGTCTATCTGAGCTGTCACAGGGGAAGAGGTGGGGTACACCCTGGCCAATCTGTCGCAGGCAACCAATCACATTCACATTCACACCTACGGTTAATTTAGAATCACCATTTAACCTAACCTGTGGGAGGAAGAACATGCAAACGCCACACAGAAATGCCCCAGGCTGGATTCAAACCCAGGACCTTCTTGCTGTGAGGTGACAGTGCTAACCACCACACCACTGTTCCACCATCTGAACATATGACTGCTTATCACAGCAACTGCCAAGCTTTAAGTAAGACAGAGAAGATGGGGGTTGTTTGGAGAGTTTTAATAAACAATTTTAACATTGACTGAGATTGTTGTCATATGCAACATAACTTCTCTACACCACAACATAATGTCCATATTTATATGAACAGGCAGCAGCCTGCATTTAAGCAGGATAAAGGCTTTGCAAACAGGTCTCAGAAGCACAGGGTCCATCTACTTTGAAGGTCCCGATCCTCTTGCAAGATTGTCACTGGTTTCAGCGGCATCCTTTAGCGCTTGCATCACAAGAGCATTCCTCTGCCTCGTCTCTTCCATCCTCATTGGGTTCGATTCAGGCAGATTCTGATGGGCAGCAGAGCAAGAGGCAGACACAAGTCATCAATTACTACAACATTTAAATACAATCATGCCTCAAGAAAATTATATTTGCATTACACAAACATTCCCCCTGTATACAGAGTAACAGTAAAGGATTTGAAACATGAAAACATGACTTCAAATTTCCACACTGACATTCCAAGAGGACAAATGGCATCTGTCATTCATGTTTATGGAGTTTGTCATTACAGATTTCTGAAGTTCAGTTAATTATCTCTAGTTGCACTTCCAGATCAGTGTACTACAAAGTGAGAAAGAAAACCATGTGGGCTTTATAGATAATTGGGAAAACCTGGTTTTGTTAGGAGAGACGGCATCCATCCCACTTTGGATGGAGCAGCTCTCATTTCTAGAAATCTGGCAGAATTTATTAAACCCTCCAAAACGTGACTATCCGGAGTGGAGATCAGGAAGTAGAGTTGCAGTCTTACACGCCTCTGCAGCTTCTCTCCTCCTGCCACCCTCCACAAAATCCCATCCCCATAGAGACTGTGTCTGCTCCCAGACCATCAAAAATCAGCAAGAAAACTATTTTAAGCATAAATGTTCACAAAGAAAGAACAATATAGCATCCCCAACTGGACCAAAGAGTAAAACTGTTAAATGTGAATTATTAAATATTATGTCTCTCTCTTCTAAGTCACAGTTAGTGAACAATTTAATAACTCATCAACATATCGATTTACTCTGCCTTACAGAAACCTGGTTACAGCAGGATGATTGTGTTGGTTTAAATGAATCAACACCCCCGAGTCATACTAACTGTCAGAATCCTCGAAGCACAGGCAGAGGAGGAGGAGTAGCAGCAATCTTCCACTCCAGCTTATTAATCAACCATAGACCCAGACAGAGTTTTAATTCATTTGAAAGCCTGATTCTTAGCCTTGTCCACCCTAATTGGAGAAAACAAAAACCAGTTTTATTTGTTGTTATTTATCGTCCACCTGGTCCCTACTCTGAGTTTCTTTCTGATTTCTCAGACTTTTTATCTGATTTAGTGCTCAGTTCAGATAAAATTATTATAGTGGGTGATTTTAACATCCATGTAGATGCTGAAAATGACA